>CAJPEV010002203.1:0-48699 GCA_905338385.1 Darwinula stevensoni | reverse complement strand
TTCGAGCTGACGACCATCCAGAAGCAAGGGAGGCCGGCGGAACGTTCATCGATTGAGAGTGAATTGCTCACCGCTGCGTCACAAGGAGAGGTCGAGTCGCTGACAACTGGACCGAAAAGAGACGAATATTTACGAAGTTTGGCGACGGCATTTGGAAAAGTCGTCTGAAGAGAGCAAAAACATCGTGACGGAGGGCAGCGGAAAAAGACGAAGAGGAAAAGCCGCGGTCGAGCTGCTAAAGACATTTCAAAGAGGTTTTGGATCGTTAATCCGTCGACGATACCATATAAAAAAAAGGCATCAAGGGTATTGGGACGAACTAGAAAGTATAATGCAATTCTGAACCTTCAAAACTTCCAAAACGTCATCCACGAACTGGAAGATACAGCATAACTTTTTGAACACTCGTGGAAATTATACCCTAAACGTTTAAGGTCTGCACGCGAAGCAAATGGCGGTCGCAAAAAATATCTTCATTTCGGAAGGTAAGATGCATGCATGCTATCCACGACGATCACGACGTGAGCCTATTTTGGAAGTTTCTCAACCACTTCTTCCAACCCACTTTAAGAAGATATGCGGAAATGTGAAAATACTAATATTCACACATCGCAAAAAGAGCACGAAGGCGAAAAATTTATTCATGGAAATTGTAGTAGTAACTGTCCGTAATGGAATCAATAAAATATTCATTATCTTTGCTTGAAATTCTTGAAATAAAGTTCTCCTCGGGCTCACCCAGCAGTGGCGGATACAGGGGGGTCGGGAGGGGGGATCGCCCCCACCCCTATGGCCAGGTCAGCATTTGATTTCTTTATTCAAAATAGCATCTGTATTAAATTTTATTGGAGCCAGTGAAATAGATACTTGGCCCAAGTTCTTACCCCAGACGAAAATTTAAAAAGGCCGNTAATTTTTTGGGGGGGGGGGGGGCGGTTCCCAAGTTCTTACGCCCCCCCCCCCCCTCCCGCCTACCACTATTCCTCGTCCTTCGGCCTTTTTAAATTTTCGTCTGGGGTAAGAACTTGGGCCAAGTATCTATTTCACTGGCTCCAATAAAATTTAATACAGATGCTATTTTGAATAAAGAAATCAAATGCTGACCTGGCCATAGGGGTGGGGGCGATCCCCCCTCCCGACCCCCCTGTATCCGCCACTGCTCACCCAGAAGGCATACATTCCTTATATGAAAACACTGATGGTCCCGGTATTCAGACAACTGCGTCATGAGTGCCGATCACAGTTTCTGTTGTGATAGAGATGCCTTCTTTTTCCGAAAATAGACCTTGATCTCCCAGGTTGCCAGGTTGGTGAGAGTGTGCTAGTGTCTGACTTTGTGAAAATTCATTATCTTAGAAAATGTATTCTTTGCCTTTGTGCATGTCCATTTCCTGGCTATTTATTTACGCCTCCGTTTTGTGGACTACGGTCGGCCATGCATTCAATTAGCTGCACTTGATCGCTGGAAATATCTGCAAATCCATTACCTATATTTGGCGCTTCTTAACCATTGAAAATGCTTCGCGATGCTATTTAAATGGAGAAAGTCGACTTCTAAAGTGGGGAGATGAGGTGAACGCATTACACTGGAAGATTAGATGCAATTAATTCAGAAATTCGGTAAAACATTTCACCATGAACTCTTCCTGTTGCACGCTCTCCGTGTTGCTCCAGTGCTGGAACCTGTTGCGAGGAAATTTCCATATGTGCTCGCGGTTGTTGCTGAGTCTCCCATTTCCCACTCACGGATGTGGCAACAACATGAAATTCGAATGGCACGATGCATAGGGAATCACCCCGTACATCAGAGACTTCACCGACCTCCTCCCCGAACCTTCTGGAAGGGAACGTTGAACTCACCCTGAAATAAAGTGATGCTCCCGGTTCCCAGTTTGAGGATCTCCATCATCAGGCGGAAGGAAGTTTCCGTCAGTTCGCGAATCCCATTGTAAGATAGATCAACCTGCGTGTTTGCCTGTAGTCCTGGAATGGTTGCAGGTAGAATTCTCTAAAGATTTTCAATGTCAGTTCATGGGAAGTTTTTTTAATGAATATCTCCAAATCAACTGTAATTTCAAGCTTTAAACATTTGTCCGCTGAGAGAATTTTGCATCTTTAAGCAGTCGGATTTCCGGAACCAGCGGGGAAAACTCCACGAGCAACTTCCTTTCTCTTGCAATGAAAGGATGCCCGCTTAAAACCAGCTAAGCACAGAAGAAAAAATAGACGAACGAGGAGCGTGTCGAACCAATTGTTTATCAAAGCAGAAGAGTGCAAAAATCATTTTTGCTCTCAGATATTCTATGAGAAAAACCGCGCACGGACGTTCATGCAAAATAGATATCCTACAATGAAAACAGACAAAATTCAATATTCCATTTCATGTTACGATTGAATTTAATGAAAAACAAGAGATTCTCTAATTTTAAAGCCATTCAAACCTGTCCTAGCTGGTGTGTGAACGGAGCATACCGAATTGATACCTATGCTGCCATGAGAAAAAAAGTATGAAGGGAAAAGGATGAAGTGAACCAAGTTTACATTTGGCTGTGTTAATTATCGCGATATAGAGATACCTGCCGAATTTGTTCCTTTCGGCAATAAGTATGAATGCCGCGGTGTAATTTGCGATTTCATTGGGGGGGAGAGGCATTTTGTGCCATAGGGTACCATCGATCAGGGTTGTCTCTCGTCTTGTCGTCTGCCATGTATGCCTCTCGCTAAAGTGCCGGGAACGCGCTGTTAAAAGAGAAATTCCCACTCAAGACAGACATTATTCTGAAGCCGTATTTTTAAAATGTATTTTAAGCATTAAAATTTCATTTATTTCTTCTTTTTCGATTCTAATTCTTCATCCTTTCTGAGAATGGATTTGGTTGATTTGAGATTAGTATTTGCACGAATAAGAATGAAGGCATATTTCCCTGTGACCTTGGTTTCAAGTGTATGGCATGTGCAGGGGCACCATAGGGTCATCTATTCGAGGCACGATGGGGCACGACTCATGATGTCTTCTAATTTTTTCTCAGATTTTGTAAGTGCAGATTACGATTCATCTGCAATCTCCTTGCGTCCCGGCAATGCCCAGTTGCAAGCCCGAGATCCTACGGGTTTAACGCCGGCAGCTGTGACGTTCTCCTCCCCGCGAAACGAGTCGCAGGTGAAGGTGAATCGGCAAGAAAGGTGGCAAGAGAGCCGATGATTCCTTGATTCAGGCTCTGCCTTAATACGACAAGGTACTGCAAGAACTGGCACCTGAAGGAAAATGCCTTCCTCGCTAACTTCGGTCATCGGAAGTCTTCACTTCGGCGATGAAAGAGTCCTTCTTCCGCAATATCAAATATATGCTCCCACGTGCTGCACCGGCTGATCGTAGTCCGAAATTTAAGCCTGGCTTTTGAAATGGCGGAAATGAACGAACCAAAAAACCAATCAATTGCACGTAAGCAAAAATGGTAGCGCTGGATTATAATCTCCTTGAGTGTGACCCCCTCCGATGAGGCAGAAAGCGAGAGCCTCCTGCGCGCGAGAGGGTTCAACGGGCGACATGTTGCAGCGATTCCGAGAACCTCCGTGAAGTCTTGGAGAAGTTCCATCTTAACGGCACCAAATTCAACCGTGTGGACCTGGATGAAACATGAGCATGCGCAGTCGTTAGAGTTCCAAAAGGTTGTTGTGGAGTGTGGTGCTCAACAAGTCGGACTCATCGTGTCCTGCGGAAAATCAAGCATTCAACAATGCTTGGTTTTACTCACGCTGACGACAAAGTGACACTTTCTCAGTGTGTTTCCTCCCCCCCCCCCCCCAAAAAAAAAAATAATAATAATAATAATAATAAATAAATAAATGAATAATAATAATAATAAATAAGTAAAATCTATAGTGGGAAATGAAATACCAACCCGACCCAAGGCACCCTGGACACTAATTCATGGTACCCCTTTTTAAAATATGACTATTTCGTTCGGAATTTTGTTGGTTCGGAAGTTGTGGGTGGACAAAGTAGCTGAACTGCTTCCCCTTCTTAATCCTGTGTGCATGCAGAGATCATTACAGAAATAAATTTCACAGACTGAACGAAGGAAAGCTACATAGGAAACCTTTCGTCGTCGTAAGCCACTACCCTGAATTATTAGGACTATGTTAAATCGGTTTGATAATAGAATAACTATTTGGGAAGGTTTTTGGACCGGTGAGACTCCCGACCTTTTATACCGATGCTGGCGAGGACGGCATGTAGCACTTTTACTCTCTTCCCGGTCGCAACATGAGGCTTGTACGACAAAGGAGAGAAATGAGACAAGGATAATCACGGTTGAATGGGATGGCATGCTGCCCCCGGGCCGTTTCTTCGAATGGGGGCATCGCCGAGCGTACTACATCGACGCAGTCCCGTTTCCCACGAAGGTTTCAGAGAACTTATGGCGGACAGGATTTTGAAGCATGTGTCGACTGTATTAGATTCTCTCGAAAAGATCGTGTGTCACGTGGCAGAAGGAATGAGATTTACTTTCGGCTGCAGATCGCGAACCAGGTCGTGTTCTATATGTTGCACGGCCCCTTCACTTTTAGATACGGACGTTATTGCAAAGATATATCTCTAAAATGCTTTCTCCAGAGAAGTACTACAACTTGAACAATTAATTTACCTGTGATGGATCCTGCTCCCAAAGACGTGATGCTGTTCCCGATGAGGCCCACCGTGAGCAAGTTCTGACTATGGAAATCTAATGATCCAGAAAAGAGAAAAGGTCCCAGACTGCACTCTGAGCAATAGAAGGTCGATAAGCTTCCGAGTCCGTTAAAGAATCCGGTAGGGAACTCCGGGATAGGGTTTGGACCTGCATTAGAAGGATGAGGCTCATGTAAAGGATTTATAATTAAAAAAATATGCAAATGCAGGATTCTAGTTCTAGTGCAGCAGAAAGTGTTATCTTGCAGTGACTTCGCGAGGGAACGTGCAGTACCGGACGCACGGAATTTTTGAAGGGAATACAGAGACGATGAAGCATGGAATGGAACATAGAACGGAAAAAAGTGTTCCTATTGCCGAGGGTGACATTTCGCGTAAGTGAATGTAAAGCTGTAAGGAATGGGATTTACGGAGACATCTGTCATCGTGTACCCTGGGACTGGACTCACCAACATTCAGAGTGTTCAAGTTGGGTGTGGACCATCCAGCCTCCACGGCGGAGATCCGGTTATCAGAAAGGACGAGTCTCTGGAGAGAGGCACTCTGAACGGCCGGGAGAGCGGTCAGGGAATTCCCGTTCAGGTCGAGGTAGAAAAGATCGGTCATCTGAGGTAGGACGTTCCAAGGGAAGTCGTCGAGGATGCAATGCCCTATTAGAACTTCTCGAAGCCTATTTTTCGATGGGAGGAAAGCCGACTGATGAACGTGGAATAGGTTCGGCGCACTTTCCACGGCGATGGCCTGGAAGGAGACGTTTCCAAAGACTACTGCCGGAAGCTCCGTCACTTTATCGTTATTATACATCATATAGGTACTGGAAGGAGAAAAGACAAACATAAAGCACGGGTTACATCAAGTACATTCATGAACTCATGCTTACCCTACATGAGAATATGCATTGAAAACTTCGCTATATTGCCGGACCCAACAGATACCGCGTAATCATGCATTCACCAGCATGAATAACGAATCATCCACTCTGAACTGTGCACATACGATGAAGATCCCATAGGTTGCCTTAATGGTAAAGGTAGATTTATTAAACGTTGTATTCATGTAATGCACTGCAGCAAAAAAAAAGTTTTTTCTCCGACAAGTTCCCATCTTGAGAAGTTTTTCCTTCAGGATCATTCAGCTCCTTGGTGCAGTTATGAACATTTCTCAGCCTGTTTGAGAAAATGGTGAATTTCCGTCCCATTAAATACGCCAAAGTTGCTTATCCGTTGTATTGTTATATCATGGATGGCACATGACTTTCGTCAAACATCCCAGATAAGTTCTGCGTGAATTAAATTGAATTATTTTAAACTTGAATTTAATTGTGAGTGAGGGGGGAAGACATTCACGGAAACGTCATGCTCTTCAAGCGTTTAGTTAGGGTAAAAAAAAAAGTGTCACCAATGACCACAGAGTTGACCGAAAATTGAGAAAAGCCTGACTCACTTGAGAGCATTTGGAGACCAGACGACATTGTTGAAGGCCGAGAAGATTTGACTCGTCGAAGCCGTGGAGCAGTCCACGTAGATATCAGACGGACCGAAGTCCATACAGGAGCAGGGGGAAATGCTTGCGGGATTCGGACACTGTCCGGATGCGCGAGGGACGAAGGAGAGGAAGAGGGAGGAAAGGGCGAGGGACGACCACGTTCGCATCTTCGGTTGAAAGGGAGAAGAGGAGAGACTGGATGGTGACCGGTAGTATTTCCACGTCTCCGGGGCCCCTTTTTATAGTCGCTGCATTCCCGGATGAGATAAACGCCATGTGATGGAGTTCTCTGCGGAATTGCGAAAGATCAATTTCACGGATAGGTTTCCCATGGGAAATATATCCGTGGTTCTAGGTAGTGGAAGCTGGTAGCAGCTACGAAATTCTTAGTTCACGATAAATCGTGACACCTCAAATGCATTCGAGCGAGAATAGTCATGATGAATACTCATGAGAATATAATTACGCTTCGCGTAAATCTGAAGCATCGAATCAGCGCCCTATTTTATTAATTTGAATTTTGATGTTGCTCTCAAAATGCCACGAGAAAGGTGTGGAGGTTTAAACTATTCTGCGGCGGGAACTGCTGAACGTGCGAGGAAGAGAGGGATTCTGGAGCGACAGCCAGTGACCCCAGAATGCCTCCAGTGGATGTAAGAGCATGACGGCGTGCACAAGATGCTGCTTCGCTGGCTGCTTCCAGAAACGAAGAAATTGACGAGGAGAGAGCAGGAAGGCGTGCATGAAATGTATTCGTTCCACTCATTTCAGCCTAATTTTGTGCGGTTTTCTTCACCCGCTCCTTCCTTCGAAGAAGAATCCACTGGGGACGCAGCCTTTGAGATCGTAGAACCTGACGTCACTCGGAATGAATGTGAGCCAGTGAGGCAATGTAAGAGGAGACGATTTCGACCACAATTTTGGCCGACTACGGTCTGCATCGTGTTTATGGCAACAGGAGGGACCTTCAGGAGCTGCATGAAAAACCATGGTGTATGAGCTCTTATTTCATTCATTTGCTAAAATTTCTGTGACACTGTAGTTGGAAAGAAAAATTGCACGGTGACAAAAGGTTATTATCTTACCCTGCGAGAAGAACCACATCATACACATGCTTTTCTAAATAGGAGCGTGTAAATATCCCTAACAAATTTCCTGATAACAGCTAACTCTCATAGGCATGTTCCGAAGTTTTCATCAAGAACAAGAAAAGTAAACTTTCAAATATGAATTGGGATGCGCTCATTTTCATGCATGAAAATACGTATACATTTGCGTTTCACAAATAACTCATTTGATATCGGAAAACAAATTTTCCAAAGGATTATATCTGCGAGTGTTTATTGAGCATGTGTCTGCTACGTGCGGACTTTGTTGGAGAAAGGGCACTATCAAAATAGGTATTATTTTAGTTAAATGCAATAAAATCACAATAATGGGCGTAAAATGGAACAACTACTTTCAATAATTCCAGCTACAACTTCATTTAACATTGAAATAGACGTCAGGATTGAATTGAGACAGAAACAAGTAAAATCGAACGATGAGAAATCATCCTTTCGCTATTTTTTTCAGTTTCAGTGGGGCATAATGGAGGCGTAATTATTTTCCCATGGAGGCGTTATAGGGCAATGGAACATTGTATATTAAATATTAAAAAAGCTCATGAAAAAAATTGATTCAAAAGGTGGTCATAGTCACCGAGGAGGTTTACTCTTGTTTCCAAGCCGGGAATCTCTCTTCTGGAGCTTCACATCGCATCGCAGTCAGGGTGCTGGAGCGTCTCATGGCTGCACAAGCACAGTCGCTGGAACTGGAGGGGCTAGAGCTTCGCAGGGTGAAGAGAGCCCAGAAAGCACGATACTCCTGGGTTTCGGACCACCAGGTCAAATACTTCTATGCAATTGATTTATGAGATGAGCATCCCATAGTTAGGCTCAAGGGAAATGTCAGGTCTACCGTCTCCGCTGTCGTCATGTATTATGAAAGTAAAATTCAATCAATTTAATCTACCAATGATAAATGTTATTTTATAACGTAAAGCAATTATGCTCTTTCGAAAACTGTCGTGGATTCAGGATCTGGCTGAAAATCGACCAGACGATAGCAGGCAACGGTACCGCTCTGCCATCTCGCGAAAACATGGATAATCTCACCACCAGCACGGATGGCAAATTATGCCGGTCTCTCTCGCGTCTCATTTCTACGTTCACCTGTCCTCTCATTAGGCGACCCCTTCGAAATGAAAAGCATACAAGGCCATAGAGTTAAAACTACTGAACCGATGTTGAATAATGAGGTAACGAAAATCTTGCCATGTCTTCATGGCGCTCCTTTTGTGTCTCCAGCTGTGAAAGAGAAGCACGCATCATCGCTCCAGGCTTCCAACCTCAGTCCCATTTATCACGATTATTCTCTCTACCTCACGTTTCCGCTTCCCACGATCCAGGTTTCAGACGAAGGGGATGCAAGGCTTTGACAGAAAAAGGCGTACAGTTCATGTTGTTTGGTCCTTTCAAGACTGGAAATTCTTCTAAATACCTCGTACCGACTCCTTTCCCTCGATTGAGTTCTGATGTCGCTGTCACCGGGAATAGGGCATTGGGATGGGGCTAGAGGAAATTCCTATTGAAAGGAAGACTATTGTCTCCGAGAGCTCCGTGACCGCACTTTTCCCAACCAGACCAAAACCTTACCTCACCTTCCTTATGGCATTCAGGAATATGCTCCATCCAGCACACTTTTTCAAGCACTGGTTACTGTTTCGCTGTACCCGCACATCAAGTACACTTCTAGGCCACCGAGCACTGCCGTAATAGAAGAGCACGTTTGGCCCACACATCATCATGCAGTTGATTAAATGGAAGCTAGTGCGGTCGACAAACTGAGCCTCATCCGTTGTGGAAGCATCCAACTTGGATGGAGTGCCATCGACGCTGCCACAAACGTCATAGGACTTTCTTGCAATCCAAGCAACATCTAAATGGATAGGGAAGAGAGTTAAGTTGATGGCGTCCACAACGTCGTGAAGTCACCTGGTCAATGACGCTTTGGAGGCATCGTGCATGTCGGCGCCTCCGCGGCTCTGCCCTCCAATACCCAGCCAGTAAAGAGCAATGGGAATCTCTACCATTGGTGTTGTTGCATGGCTTCTCGCAGTTGGTCGTCCGAGACGCGGCCGTACTTTCCGATGAATGTACTCAATATTAGTCGGTTTAAACACGAAATTGCTTGAATTGAGTGAATATATGCATTATAAACTCGGTAGATGAAATCCAGCTCCTGATCGAGTCACTTGTCGACTGCGGACTAAATCCTGCGAAAACATAAATTTACCTGTGGTCACTTTAAATATCATACAGAGACTTGTAAGAGTTGACAGTTATTTCAAAATTATATGCATGTATATTATGCGAAAATTCCTGTATATGCACATAGTGTGTTAGCGAGTTTGTTTGCCCTTCGGGCAAATAAACTCGCTGTGGTCGCGCCTTCGGCGCTCCATTGTCCAGGTTAGTGATTCATTTTTACAACTTATATTCAAAGTGGCAGAAACATATTAAAATTTTTGCCTGTCAAAATGTCTGCCGAGAGAGAACAAACCGATATTTTCCTGGAAATAATTACTTCAATTATTTCTTGCGTGCCTAACTTCAAATCTCTTCATAATCTGCCCTGAGGGATCATATTTGAAATGTAGGATATACAGTCAGCAATCAAGCAGGTATTTCTGCTGCAAGTTTCAAATTTCTTTAGGTCTCACTTTCATTTGATCAGAAAAGATTCCAGAAAATGCGCATTTGGAGAAAAAGTGCCCTCAGGGGTGTTACCTAAAAATGAGCTTTTTTAGTTTACTGAAATCAGCACTGGGAGAACTACGTTCTTACCAAGGTTCATTCTTATCTGTTTGCTTTTTTTGCTGGCGCAAAAAATCTTTCGAAAAGCCGACGCAGCCAATAGCTGTGCCTTTAGGGCATGCACCACAAAACTTTAATTTTTTTCTAAACTCAACATCTCCTCAGTTAATGGTGTGCTGAGTTTCACTTTTTTATATCTGCTCAATTCGGTAAGATGACTTTTTTTTAAACCTCACTCCCCAAAAATATGCCCCCAGGGCATACATCTGAAAATTGACATTTTTCATGAATTGAGTGTCTCAGTAGGTACGTCCATGCCAAGTTTCAGCTTTCCATGTCTCTCCGTTAGACTAAAGCAAATATATATATTTGAAAACATCTCCCCTTCAGATGGGTGCCCCCAGGGAATGTAGCTCCAAAGTCGGATTTTTTCTGAACTCTAGATCCCAAAAGGTATATGTGAACCAAATTTCAGACTTCTGGCTTCTCTAGAACATGGTTAGAATTAGCGTCAGTCACTCACTTAGTCACTCACGATCGTCTATATACTGTACGGTACAGGTATATATACCTAGTAGATACCTACCATTCGAGACAGAAAAATTTTGCAATTCGTCTTGCAGTATTTCTCAATTACAAGCGCACACAGTTGTAGTTACAATAGGAAGCCTGATACCTCGAGTAACCAAAATTTGCTGTTTAACCCAGGAACTACCTTTCTGTGTCCAAAGGACCCTTATAGAAAAAATGTCACCGTTTGTGTCGACTGTGCGGAAACGTGTGAAGTCCGATACTCCGTGCATTTTCATGAAGAAATGTGAAAGTAATTAGGTAGTGTATTTTGAAGAGATTCCTTTGGAGTGAACATATGAAAGAAAGGGTTATTTGTTCATCCAGGTTCCCCTTGTTCCTGGGTTAAAAGACTAATACTTGTAACGTGTACCACTTGTAAGCTTTGAGAAACAGGCCCCAGCACTTTCAGTATTGAATTTCCTGCGCGTTTGATCGATATAGTCATTAGTACGTAGTATTATTTCGTTAGTACGCCGCATTCATTTTGGAGTCCATTGTAGGCTACAGTGATACTAATGGGTGCCGACTACGCCAGTAAATGTGCCGAGATTCCCAACATTCAACCCAAAGCCAGAAATGAATAAAAAGGCGATCATAGTCTCCGAGGAGTTCGCAACCACTGTCCCAGTCAAGGCCTACAATGCTGGCCAAGCATTTCAAAGCTCAACAATGAATGCAATGGTTCTCCAATGTTTCGCCAATAGTACTATCAATATTTTCATGAACATATCAAAGTCATATTCGAAGTCGTCAACGTTATCATCATGATTTGGACCGGCCTCGCGGCTAGTCCGGGGCGACTGGGCTGCAGCAGTTGAAAGCGGTAGTGTCTCCTGGGATCCGGATCACCCTATCATCCTATTAATGAAGAGCGCATATAAGGGAAGCACGGTCAGCTTCCCATATTGATTTTCGACGTACTATGCAATGTTCAAGAGTTTCCCTAGGATGTGAAAATGTTATTAGTGTTTCATGATTTAAACGTTAAATGTAATTTTATATTGCAAACTTGGGAGTTCTTTCGAAGACCTTGCCTTGGGCGCTGAGTCGGTCCAGAATACATATCAACAGGGAAAGAGACAGATACTCCCCCGCCATCTGTCGAGCTGCTGGATAATCGCTACAGGATCTGCGCAGACGGCAAATCACGCCGTCTCCCCTGCAGGCCACTCTCTTATCCACTCGACTGAAACACGATAGTTTATCAGCTGTTGAAGAGGGGGCATGGGATCAGTGACGAGGGGGGCTCACTCTGCTCCTCTCAGTCCCTGCAAGGTCTTCATACACGATACGAGACTTCTCCAATAATGCACCTAAAACCAAAAGGAAAGTTTTCTGCATTCGTAATTGCATCACCGTGCAAATTTTTGTGAACTTCTCTTAACGCATAAAAATGTACATCGATAAGTCTTGAGCTTATTTCGAACGAATACCGAAATGTGTTCCATTCCATCCCTTGAACTAGTATTTTTTTTTTATCAAGGAAGCAACAAAATGAGCATAAGCATTTTCATCGCAAGTAGTGAGTTGCCAGGCAGAACTCGTCCAATCACGAAAGTTTCGGTTAGATGACGTTATTCTGAAATCTAAAATCTACCGAACGATTGCGCAAAAACGCAACCAGGTAGCGCCTTTCACCGACTACGGTCAAAGAAAGACAACTTCGTTGAACTAGGGGGCACTTCCAATCTTCAAGAATTCCACAAGTCCGTTAAGGGGTTTCTGAGGTGTGTTTGCAGACTGGTTATCTCGATTGAGATGGGGCCGAAAAATGAGTGGGAGATGAAGTCAGCTTTAAATGAAGCCGCATTCTCCCGACGGTAAGGTGGAATTTAAATTTGGCCTTACGTTCATGCGAGGTGTCGTTTCTAATATCAAGCCAGGCTAATTTTTCTTGATCGTAGTGAGATCGGGTAGACGGTAGGACCAACGGTGTGGGCCACTTTTCAATAGGCCGTTTATGACCCTTCGTCCATGACAGTTGACATTCTTTGGTTTGAAAAATTTCCCGCATGACACTGTCAAGTTCTCATTCAAGAAAGTGGCTGTTTCGTTTATTCAGTAGTCATTCAGGGCAGGAATACCGTGGAAAAGAGCAGGAGAATGTAATCCGTATCACCAGGATACTCGTCACCCAGAAAAGGCCAAGTAGCACAAAAAAGGAATTATTAAAAGATGGCCATATTCACTGAGAAGGGTAAGTCTTACCCGGAAGTAGGGCGCAAATATACAACCTATAGAAAAATAACGCTTCCTATCCTTTTCCTGTGCATTATCGCTATTCTTGGCCATGAGCCAATTCCTATCAGAGAAGGTGAAGTTTTGTTTGAAATCAATGGTAGTCGGATTGATGTCCACATTGGATGCCTAATTATCTATACGGGAATTAAACAAATTGCGAAGTATTATTTTTCCCACGAATTGTGATGCCATGAGTCAGTACTCGCCCAGTCATGAAACTTCCTATGAGATAGCGTTATCTTGTAATCCCATGTTCCCATGATCCCATGATTACACAGGAGCGCATTCAAACAGCGTCATCACCGTTTCTGGAGAAAGTATAACATTTTCGCCGAATATGAGGCGCTTGAGAAGTTCAGGGAGTTCAAAAGTGCCTCGTGTCGAGCACACACAGAATGTTTAATGCATCAATTTGATGCATTTTGGTTTTGAAAATTGTCTTCCATGTGATGGGTCATTAATGCGATTAATGCATGAAACGTGATTTCGATGCGTCTTTATTGCATCAAATTTTCGGGGTGATTAATACGCATCTCATGGAGGAAATATTTTTTCATGACCAAAGTGTATCAATTTTATTCCGTGTGTTTGTGTCCCGCATGCGATGTATTTCTGGTTCCTTCTCTATACCATACTCATTTTAAGCGATCTCAAGGGGGGGGGGTAGGAACTCGAAGCCGAAGACAACGAGCTTTCGCTAATAATAACAGATCAGTGAGTCAACAGGAAAGGCACAACTTTTTTATTCATATATTTCCCTTCACTGTCATCTCCGAAATCCCCCAATTACGGCGGTTCGATGGGGAAAATGCTGAGTAAAGTGAAGTTCACAATAAATGAAAAAAAAAATGAATGATAAAGAATATAGGGTAGAGGCACTAGTTTGTAGACGGGCGCCCATTTGGGAGCAGTTTTGCGTTTTTTGCCATTTCACAAAATTCACGCCGAAAATTATTTTCCTCAAATGCTCCATATTTTGCACATGCCTGTAAGCCAACATATAAATTATGCATACCCATCAGCATGAGTGAACTTAGACAATTTCGCTTAGCTTTCGACTTAGCACCCCTGAATTCCTTTAATTTTTCCAACAATATTTCTTAACAGGACAACATTGAAGATGAATAAAACTGCTGTACATATCTCATGCCCATACATTTCTACTCAACCTAAGCACGTTCATAATTGTTGACAAAAACTGGTGTCCACAAACTAGGTCCATGGATGTCCACTAACTGGAACCAGGCCGTCCGCAAATAGGTGCCACGTGAAAATAAACCCATATCCGTTTAAACAGCTATTGTTGGAAAAGTATATTTTTATATTTTATTTTAGGATATGGGAATCAAACTATGATAAGTGGCCTCCAATTGAAATCAATCAACCGGTTTCTCGGTTACCCAAACGAGCGTAATGCGATTTTCAAGAGGAAAATTTCCTTAACCTCTCCACAAACTAGTGCCTTTACCCTATTCATTTGTTTTTTCACACTCCCGAGGAAGGAAAAAATATATTTTCTCCGGATGACTCTGCTCAGAGGCCACGGAGAAGATTCAATATGTTAATTAAACGCTTAAATAAATATGTAGAGGCGGATATCTTAATTGGGGAGGTTATTGAGATTGAGAGAAGGCGCGGAAGCACATTTTCACTCAAGGCGATAGACCCTCTGTACTATACTCCGTCAGACTCACATATTGAGGGAATATCATAGGTTGTTAAGCTTGGAAGCATGGTCCACTGGCGATATGTATCGCTTCTCGAATACAATACAATACAAGCACCATAAGGAACTGGACTCGAAAAATGTCCGAAGCAATCACATTTGAATCCCTTCCAGACGCACTAGCTACTCGCACGGGCTGGAGTGAAGGTGATAGGGCAACGAAACCTTGCACTTTCACGCGCTTAAGTATGAATCCCTCAACAGTGAATGTGTTGCCCCTGAGTGCTGTTCCCTATTCAGTTGGCTGGCAAGTAAAAAAACGCCCTTGGATTCCTAAACGCCTACTCCCATATAAACGAACTATATGTCAATGTCATCCATTCATTACTATGCTTCGAATGATGTTACCTTCAAGTACTAACTTTTACTTAAACTCAATAACTGGCAAACGGCACGATGGATTGCAAAACCTTTAAGACATTCCACGGAGATCGTCACTACTGTTACGTTACAGTATATGAACTTTGCTGTTTATAATTTTGCGTGCGTTTTCATGGTATATTTGGCAAGAGTTTGCGCCACATTAGATCCATTGTAATGGTTTGCTTGCACCTCCAAAGGATATATGGCAGTCCCGTCCCAGTAACATGAAAAATGGGCATCACGAAGAGAGCTCCTAATTCCTCGATCCGTATTTGCTTCCTAGAATATTTTAATAGAATTTGTTAATTGGTATCGATAGGCGACCTGGTCTGTTATGTCATCGTTAGTGAAAATATGAAAAATTGCTTTGATTGCAATGCTTTGGATCGATCCAATATGTAGTATCAGAAGACACATAATTCAAACCGGAGGATCTCAGTTGTGAAGCAACGGAGGTCCAGAGGTTAAACATATAGCGTGTGCGATCCTGACCGCTAGCTAGGCCGAGCGACAATTGTGTGTTTGTGTGTGTGACAGTAGAGAGTTTTTGTTCCCCGTTTTTGAGGAGGACGGGAACGCAGACGTATAACTAGGCGTTCAAGTTCGAGACTTTCGAATGGCAGTTTGGCTACACGTTCCAGATCTGGAACGGAGAGCAACATCCACTGATTTCACCGCAGATGGTGTCCTAATTTTAAGGGAATGGTCGACTCAGTGATACACAGCTAAGGTACAACCTGATCAGCTCACAAATCCCCAGATATCCAAATGTTATGCATTTCCCCCTTGGTTTGATCTACTGCAATTAAATTTTCTCTCCTTAAGAAGGGTTTTCACAAGAGGAATGAATGCCTCAGTTTGCCAATTGGACAAACATTCTTGATTCCTTTGTCTGTTCATCATGGTCGCATGTAGACATTGCAATCCTTGCCTACAACCAGAGTTCCTCTGTCCTTTCCCCATCATTCATCATCCCCAATAACATATTATGCTTCCTTTCTGTCCGTCTCTCATGGCAAAGTAACCGAAGTTCATGTATGGGCTGCATCTTACTTCTCTGATGGCGAAGAGGACATGTCAGTTGCTGTCCTGAGGGATATTTGGCTAAAAGAAAAGTTGTGGACTTGAGGCAATTGTCCAGAAACCCATCTCAAGCAAGACGTACATTTATATCAGTCGAGAAACCCTTGCTGCAGACGCGAGACAATTGCCTAGAAATCCAACCCGGGCATACTGTGCCTTGAATTTCAGCTGCTTCGCCATCAATAGTAGCTTTCCTTCCTGGATGTCTCTGACTGACTAACGAATCACGCATTGCTCCGAAGCTCACACGCTTATCAAGTCGTTCTTGATTGGTGGATCTTGCGTCGCGTTCACGTTCCTGAGAGAACGGCTGGAAGAGTCCCTTCACGTCTTAGACGTCTTCCTCACGCGTTTTAAAACTGCTGGTGACGTCACCAGTGACGTCAGCCGTCCTACATCCCTTGCCGTCCTCACAAGAACGGGTACCCAAAACTCCAGTTCTACAGGCCAAACGCTTCGAGATATGAACTTGGGGTTTAGATAGAACTCTTCCTTATCATCAGAGGATGTGCCTTTTCGGAATGAAATTTGCAAGTCGGCCTCCCAAAAGGGAGGAGAGGCAACTTTCACGGAAAATCGCAGTTTCACTCTCGTCTCGCCATTTCTGGGATAAGAGAGGAGACGAGATTTGCCTTGTTACTCGCAAGGGAGCGCTGGCATCGCTCACTGAATTGCCTAGCGCCTCCTGCAGGGAATAAAGGAAGTTTAAGCGTCTATGATGATATACGGAGCCAGAAAGTTCACCAAAGGTTGAATTGTTTTTTTTTTTTCCCCCATATTGCAGACGCATTGGGATATGTCGAAAAAATTTAAAGTACTGTGTGTTCCATTTAAAACGCAACCCAACAACAATCATGTACTACGGTACAAAAATGAAGTCTTGTCTTGTCTTCGAGAATGTGGTGGACATTTTCAGCATCTGCTGTGAAGCTGTTTCATACGTTCCTGTATTATTCTTCCTAACAAATAAAAACTATCAAAGAACTCGTTTGTCTTGTTTTATTGTTGCACTTAGGGTTGCATTTTAAATGGAACACCCTGTATAATCTATGGGACCGGGAGATAACAATAAAAATAAAACGTGGTCTGGGAATCGTGATTGTCCTGTTTGCTGCATGTTTCCTGTCTTCCTCTATTCGTATCAGCTTATGTACAATGCTAGCCGTTGATGTTTCTCAGACAGGGACTCCCCCACGTTTGAGTTGGTTCATTTCCCATGGTTGCGGTCTCGCGTGTGGGCGCCGACACTGAGAAGGTGAGCTGTACATTGCAGGAGCACTCTCGCTATGGTTGGAGGGTGCACTCCAAGTAGTATGCTTCTTTCAAACTATAACCCTATGTATAATTTTTTCGCTCTATGGGCGATGATCAATTGGCGTGCTGAGGTGTCATGTTAAATGATGGGTGAAACGAGCTTTGACATGACATAGGCGCTGAGCGCGCCGATGTCATGTCAAAGCTTCTACATTATTCAATATTGACTGGAGAAATTTATATGAGTTTTCCTATATACGAAAGCCCATTCCATTTACTCATTAGGTTGTGATCGAACTCTTATCGACAAGGAATTCCTTGATAGCTGAATCAGCAATACTTTTTACGGGTTTCTTCTCATTATTCTCATTATTCTCATATTGACAACTGGAGAAAGCCGGCGCTTAAAATAACAAAAAAAAAACAATCATGGAATTGATAAAGCCAAAGACGAACCAGAAGAAGATGCCAGATGAATGTATTCTGTGGGTACTATAATATCTGGCATATTCCAAGAGCATACCGCATATTTAAAAAATTCGTTTTGATGCCGTAGCGGTATATTCTAGATGGTACATAAAAAAGTGTCTAGTTTGAGGCATTTAAAATGTTTTCTCCATATTTTCCCATTTGTCGTCAAAATCCTGCTTCTTATAGCTAATACTTATTGAAATATTCTTAAGTATGCAGCTTAATCGCGTTATATCGTCTAAAGGAAACATTATGTTAAAGGGTTTTTCCCAAATAAGGGCTGGAGAGGGAAGAGACTCCAAAGAGGAGAGTTGATAGGAAACTCTATTCTTTTCCCTCTCTAATCCTTATACACTCAACATACACCGATAATTTCTGGTCTTACCTTCTCACCTGAGGGCTAAAAGCACAGCATAATGAAGAATACTGTGAGAAAAGCATGACATAAAAAGAAGCCTTCATGGCATCAAAGGATTTAAAATCTAAGCTGTGTTGAGACAGCTTCCGCCACAAGGACGGAAAATATACATTTTATGAGTGCAACTTGAAAGTCTGTCGCCTTTTATTTCAATAACCTAGAAACTTGAAACTTCAAAAACAGGGAAAAACATGTTGTGGTCTTTCCAACGTGATACATTAAGATCAGGAACATGCATTTTCCACAAATGTTTCATGACGCGTAAAACAGGACCTCATTTTTACGCTTCGTGATATAAAGTAATTCTCTACGAAGGCCTCAGCGATCTGCTGTGGAACTACTCCTTCACTACTGCCTTTATTGGGCTAGTTTGTGCTCTATCCATCACGAGGAGGTGAGAGGAGAATCCCAATGGTGAGGGCAAAGTTGAGGAGAGAAAAGAGATAGAGAAAGAAACGATCCAGGATGCAAGAAACGATTCTCCAGTTCTCCATGTCCACCTGATGATAGGATCGGTTGATCCACATTTCCCTCTCCCGTTCCCGGTTCTCCTGGCTTTCCGTCAGAGATGAAGTCTCCCTCAGAGTCAAATCACATTCTGCAAGAACAAAATAGGCAATCATGGTGCTTGATTTGTATATATGGAATCGAATCGCGCATGCCGAATTCATAATTAAATGCAATAACTAACTGAAGGAATGACTGACGTAGTAGATGTTAGTAGACAGAATTATTCCGTTGATTTGGCATGAAACTAGCAGGTCCTTGATTTCCAAGTCAAAATACACTTTTTGATACCTATGGAAACACGGATAAACTATCGAAGTATTCTACTCTCACTTGGAATCATTCATTCGACCCTACAATGATGAAAGTTTGAAAGGGACTCCTCGAAGTGCCTTTTAAAGACGAATATCATTTGTGCATTTACAGCAATGCGCGTGACTATGATCCAAACTGCGCGCATAATGTATATCTTCGAATGCACATTAGTTACTGGTGTCTGAGTCTTCGTACGTCGAAAGGGCGAAAACCTAGTCTGGTCTTCTCAGTGACGGAGGAAGCCATGAAACGATTCAAGAACATTTCAAGAACATTTCCCAAATAAGAATTTTGCACAATCGGAAATTTTCCTAAAGGTAATTTCCCGGGAAGGAGTTATCCCTGCAGGACACTTTCCGCAAGAGATTCACCCGAAAACTAAGCTAGCGCTTAATTTCAAGAATCAGTCTTCTCCTTTCTTCAGAATCAGCACTTAACAAGAAAAGGAAATCATGTGCATCATTTGCGCTATCAGTATTTCAAAACACCCGCTTCCTGAATGCATGACATCCATCAACCATCCTCAGTAACGCCCGTCATGCCCGGTCCTCGAACGAAGTTGCTGCGATCTATTATGCCCTTCCGCATATCGCTAGACCAAGGTCTGGGGTCCAGGTGGCAATATTTCTGCCACTCGCTGGGCGGGGGAACTCTAGCAAGAAGCTGAGCAATCTTCATTTCATTCAAGCTGTGCTTCCTTTGAAAAACACTGATGAACTTAAAGAGATTGAGCCAGAAGAGTCTCACGTGAGTCGTGTCGTGAGTCGTGTTCCAAATAATGATGCAGACTGTGATCTTGTTGCGATCGAAATCCGGCCCTGCCTAGGGATACCTTATTTAGTGCAGACAAATTTGGGACGTATACAATATTGACCCGTGCAACGCCGGGTACCTCTGCTAGTGCGCTATATGCTATGCTTCTTTTGGGCGATTGCTGAGTGGGTGGGGCCGGTGTGCAGTTCGTGTTGCGTGTGGGAGTTGATGCTATTAGTGCGTTGTTTAGAGTCGAGGGTCCGGCGCGGCAAACTCAACAAGAAAACCCTGAAGTGATTTAAAAGGTTTTACTAATTACGATCCCAATTGGCTGAATAATTTAAATCACAAACACAATTCACTTCACATGAAAAATTAAGTGTCTCCCCCCTTTTTCACTTCCTCCTCAGTCCACCCAGCACCGCACCCGCTGCCTTCTAGCACCCTTCTCTCCGTTGTTCCGTCTCCGCTTGGAAATGTTTTTTGTTTCGTCGGAATGAGGGATGCGCGTGTATCCCATTGAAGAGTCCAGGGTCCTGGGTCCTGTTGCAGGGGTGCAGCGTCGAGTTGGCCTCGTTCCATTAACGAGGCTTATTTCCAGGCCATTACCTTACGTCACATTCGCCTAGACGGGAACGAATTCTATTAAAAGGAAAAGAGTTCTCCTGGAATCTTACTAAAACAGGAGTATAGAGGTTACTCTTTCTGCTCTTAAACCATTGTGTTAGAACTCGCATTGACGTCGAACAGAGTTCAACATAATCCATTAAAGACCACAAACACCAACTTCGATGATCCTGCATTGATTAAATACCCCACAAAGCGTATCATATGAAGGGAGTCTATCACACT
This sequence comes from Darwinula stevensoni, assembly GCA_905338385.1. Taxonomy (NCBI): domain Eukaryota; kingdom Metazoa; phylum Arthropoda; class Ostracoda; order Podocopida; family Darwinulidae; genus Darwinula; species Darwinula stevensoni. The sequence goes on along the minus strand of CAJPEV010002203.1, from coordinate 28,108 downwards.
CTCCCGAATCAATTTTAGACGTACTACCTGGGATGAAATACTTCAATCTGAAACATATTTTCTATGATGATGCATACTTGTTTAAAGTCAACTGTGATTCCAATATAAAACAATGTATGCAATTCTAATAATTCTGTCGTAGAGACTGGGATGGCCCCAAAAATCATATTGCAGGCAGAGAGACAGCGACTCATCCCCCATCTGTAGAGCCACTACGTAACTGTTACTGGACCTACGCAAACACAAACCTCTCGCGTCGCACGGCCCTGTACCTCTCCTGTTCACGTGAGAGGCTATATCAGTTGTGGCCGAGGTGGCATTAGGTTAGTAGAAATGATCAGCGCCTTCCTGGTAAATATTTTTTTTTAACTCCAGTTTTTTTTGTGACAAGAGTTTCACCAGTGTATTACCGTACGTGCATGGGCAGTCGAATGGTATTATCTTCACTCTTTCCCGAACCTTCATCGACCTTCATGTCATCACGCTCGAAATTTAGTTATAAACTCTCTGCTTTTTCACTGCTGTTTCACTAATGCTATTCCAACGAACATTTGTTGGCCGCGTTCGTGCAATCGGCGGTAATCCAGGCGGAAGGCATCAACGAAGATCACGTCCACGTCCACCTCACTCCACCGCTCGTGCACCGCATTAATTTTTTTATGTCAAGTGGAAATTCATTGGGAAGGAGGTCCAGCTTTCGCATCGTCCCGGCCTCGTGACGTCATCCTTCGTCTTGCGAGATCGAGCTTTGTGCCGAGGATTACCTGAGCATGTGTTCACCTCGTCGGTCGTTCCCTTGATCGTCGAGGATCTTGGGTGAAAATTACTCGGTTTGTGTGCTCGTGTATTGGGTAGATCCTCCATGGATGCGCCGTGCATTTAGTAACTTTCTTTGAAGAAATATTTCAATTTATGGCGAGATATGGCTTTCCGTTCTGCATTTTTATAATTAATGAAGTCAGGTTTCCAAGTATTCGTTAAGAAACCCGAGTGAGATTAATTATGCATTTCGATGCAACAGACCATGGATCTCCACCGTCATCGGACATTTAAGACCACCAGCATCATCATCGTGTCCAGAGAAAAGTTCGCGAAGGAGTATTTCATATCAGTCTCCACTACTTTGAAGCACTAAGAGTTTGAAGTATTAATAAAAGGACATTGACATTCAGGATGCAGGCTCAACTGTCTCCATCCTTCTTCATCAGGTTATTTGTTTAGCCAAGCTCAGCGTCGTCACCATTGATCGGAGCAGGGTTGGATTGCCAAGCATGGGTGTGCCAATAAAACCGAACCGGAAATTCAGCGAAATTATTGCAGTATCTGAAGACCCATTCATGCTGCGTATGGGGTGATACCCACAATCCTTTAGACTTTGGGAGGAAAGGACAATTTTCACTTTTCCCGGATGAGATCCTTCTGCATCATTTCTTGTTGACTGGAGATATTTCGATGAGTGTTCGTAGATATGAAAGCCCATTTCCGATGACTCGTCAGGTTGTTATCTCCAACCTCCTATCGGGAAGAAATTCCTTGATAGCTGAGTTGACAATGCTGGTTCATGAGAATCTTCCCACCGCACTGACAGCAGGAGAAAGCTGACGCTTTTTTAGACAATCTTGGAGAATATAAATGCAAAGATCATCCGGAAAATGGGGGAATTTAGCATATATTCCGTTGATACAATAATGTCTGGCATATTCCAATAGCAATCTGTAAATGTAAATAAGATGTTGATCCCGTTGCTGTAAGAACTGGATGGAAGAAAAAAACACATCCTGTTTCAGGCATTGTAAAACGTTTGCTCTTTGCATTATATTCGATTTGTTACCCAATGCCTCCTTATGTCTGTGTGCTTATTATTATGTTCTTAAGCATGCAGTGTCATCATCTTGTATCTTTCAAATGAAAAGTAATTTGGTTCAAAGGTGCTTTTCAAAGAACGACTGGAGGGGGAAGAGACTTCAAAGTAGGGATTCAACGACTTCAAGGGAACTGTATTGTCTTCCTTCTCCAATCTTTATACTCTTAACACAGCATTAAATTCAGGTCTTATCTCCCCACCTAAGGGGTGAAGGCACAACACAATCAAGAATACTATGACGAGGACATTGCATAAAAAGCAACCTACATAATTGGAGATATCGGTAAATCGAAATGATGCACTTTGGTCAATCTTTGCCTTTTGTTTTTTTTTTTTTAAGGGGAAAAGTTATCAACATGGAACTCTGATTCTTATCAGTGTATTCCCGACCGTGCCGAGTCGCCTGCAAAACCAATATGCGTCTACAGTCGTGTTGAGAGGGGGCGGTTTGAGTCCCGTCTGTCCTTGAAATTTCCGCTGGAATTGACAATCAGCATAAATTTCGATTAAAAAAATTATGCGTGCGGCCCGCAGGCATCTGTAGGGTAAGGAATGTGGCATACCGACAAAATTGAGTTTGACAACCCTGGTCTAGACGCATGTCGACCTCCGTCTTCTACTTCATCGTGTCGAAGCAGGGCCCCTTATAAACCCTAGGGGCAATGCATTCACTGTTGAGGGATTCTAACGCAAGCGCGTGAGAGTGCATGGTCTCTTCGCCCATAGAAAAGCTGATACGCTTAAACCGCATCCTATCCAGGAGGAGAGCTTTTTCACGCCCAAAACGCATCAACTTGATGGACTGAATATTCTAAGCGCATGGTGTCAAAGGATTCAAAATCTTAGCAGCGCTGAGACCGCATCCACCTAAAGCGCGGAAGTAGTTACATGTTATGAATGCACTTTGAACGACTGTTGCTTTTTTCAGACACCCAGAGACACTCGAAACTAGAGGAACAGGAAACGAGTCTTGTAGTGTTTCCAATGTAATAATATCAGAGACCTAAATTTTCTAAAGAGTGTTTCAGAAGGCGTCAAACAAGATGCTTTGTTTTTTGCTTCACCAGACATGAAGTGCTTATTTACAAAAGGCCTCAGCGATCTGCTGAGCGACAACTCCCCTTCTACTGCCGTTATTGTGCTAATTTGTGATGCATCCATCAGGAGGAGATGATTGGAGAATCCCTATGGTGATGGCAATGTTGAAAAGAACGAAGACAGAAAATGAAACGATCCAGGATGCAAGAAACTATTCTATAGTTCTCTGTCTCCACCTGACGATAGCTTCGGTTTATCCACATTTCCTTCTCCCATTCCCGCTTCTCCTGGCCTTCCGTTAGAGGAGAAACCCCAGTTTGGGTCAAATCCCTCTCTACAGAAAGGAAATTTAGCAGTCATGGTGTCTATGTGTGCAGAATCGAATCGCGCATGCTGAATCGTTTATTTAAAAAAAAGCAATAATTAGTTGAAGAAAGGACAGAGTATTCCGTCGAATAGGCATAAAGGAAGTAGGTTGTTGATTTCCTTAGATTTTCAAGAATGAAATCTAGCGACGTTTTTTCATATCTATAGAAACATCGATGCGAATATCGAAGTATTCTACTCTCACATCGAACCATTCATACGACCTTGCAACGTTGAAAGATATAGGGTGGATCAGAAAAAAAACGCTCTACTGTTTTCTATGGGAGAAACACGGTTTCATAAATGCAGCAAAAAAAATTACGGAGGTGTAGAAAAGCTCGCCATCTTTTTTTCAGCACCTCTGCTAAAGTCGTGCTATGCCCAATTAGAGGTGAATTAAAGGTGCTTAAAGGTGAATCTTTCCACTTCAAGTGAGGTGATGTGCTCAACCGTCTCAGAAATCAATGAACTTTTCAACTTCAACTTTTCAAGGGACAGTTGGATCCAGCTGATACTTGACAGAGAGGTCAATGAGTCTAAGAGGATTTTTCGCTTCCGCAAGATGGCGCTGTATCCTGATAGAGGGCGCTGTTGTAGACCGGGTGACTAAGGATGATTTAAAAAAAATGTTTAGTGCTCGACCTGCAACCTGCGTAACGGGACAACACATGGCTCAGAGAATTGTTCAGAAAACAAACCAAGACAATCTTCTCAACACCGCCTATATGTCCAATATCGAGAGTCTATGAATCTTATATTTTTTACTCAAATACACAAATCGTACTTTCTCCCCTTTGAAAACAGTGAAGCTTTTTTAATCACCCTCGATCACCCGGTCTACAACAGCGCCCTCTATCGGGATACAGCGCCATCTTGCAGAAGTGAAAAAGCTTCTTAGACTCATGAACCTCTCCGTCAAGTATCGGCTGAATCCAACTGTCCCTTGAAAAGTTAAAGTTGAAAAGTTCATTGAATTCTGAGACAATTGAGTACATCACCTCATTTGAAATCGAAAGATCCACCTCTAAGCACCTTTAATTCACCTCTAAATGGGAATTGCACGACTTTGGCAGGGGTGCTGAAAAAAGCCGGTGAGCATTTCAAGACCTTGTAAATTTCAAGTATTGATCGCGTAATCAGTGTAATTTTTTTGCTGCATTTCTTAAACTATGCTTCACTCATAGAAAACGATAGTGTTTTTTTTTTAACCACCCAATATATTACACGCTAATGTATGTTTCTAAGTCGCGCTGTGAAAATATGCTAATGAATATCCTGGCATGTTATGCATCGTTTGAAAGATTATGATCAGTAGGTGTGCACCGAAAAATCGAATTTAAAATATTATCATTGGAGGGGAAGTTTTAAGCTATTACATTTTTCACAACTGATGCGCCCGGTAGAGCACTGCACGGGCCGATTTCCCGATACCCGACCCGATAGGTCCGATTCAAGTCATGGTCGGCAATACGTATTCCAACCCAACTTCACGGCCCGACCCAACTCGACCCGAGATTACTTCCTTCCTTCATTTATATTCATGATCACACAATTTAGTATTTTCCTTATCTCAGATTACATGAATAAATAAGATTCAAGTCCTGACACGGAGTTTCCATGGTCTCAGACCAGAGGAATGATAACATTTAAAAATTAAATGTTAAAATGCGGCCCTATCGAACCCAAAGAAGGATCTTGAAAAGTTCGGTCTTGGACGGCCCGGAAGCCAGGTCGGGTCTAAGGGAACGGGTCGGGGCCACGGTACATGTAGGGCTCTAACTCCCGATTACTCTAATAGCAAAAACAGCAGCTGTTTTACCCATGAAACGCTAAGAACTCCTTCTTTACCCCCTGGAATGTCATAACATAATTGGCAGCACGCGTAAAAATAACATGTTTATAGAAACGTGCGCGTTTGTTAACGTATTTGCATGCTTGTTTGCATGACAAAATCATCAATTCACTGATCAACGAAAACTTCAAGTAAATATGCGAACTAGAGCATTGCAAAAGACGTATTATAACATCGACAGTGTGGTCACGAATGATGAAGAAGAGAAAAATAATTAACCTATGGAGTTCTTCAACAGTTTCACTCCAGCTTGGCCTGTTCCCCAGAAATTGACTTTAAAGAGTGGTATAATCACCATGCTCCTCAAAACCTATATGGTGAGCAAGGCCTTCATAACGGAATTCGAGTCTCAGTTGTGCGACTACATGAGAACTGCTGGACCAACGAGGTACTTGGAAGTGGAGATGTTGACTGGCAAAGCTAAAGGTTAAAGAGTGTTGTTCCCGCGTGTTCACTTGGCTCCGTCAGACCCGACGATGCCTCTCGTGATCAAATGGCGACAGTTTCCAACCCGTGTTCCTTTAACCATGACTATCAACAAGAGTCAAGGGCAACCATTCAAACGAATCGGATTGTACCTTCCTAAACCTGTATTTTCCCAGTAACAGTTGCATTTAGCTTTCCCAAAAGTACAGCGCTCCCAAATGTTAAGATGAAGATTTTACCTCGACCTCGATAAGGCCGATACCCAGGCAACGATGGCACCTATGCACTGAATGTCATGTTCTCAGAGGTTTTGAACTAAAAATAATGTACAATTCCTTAAAGTCAATTTCTAAAATTCATGTAAAATGAATTTTACATGAGTTCATCAATAAAAAATCATAATACACAATTTCTATACCTACTGTTCTATGGTGGAGTTCAAAACATTTATCTTCTGACCATATACTCTACCTTCAGGATATTAAGTACTGTATTTGCGGTAAAATCAGCAAATCGCTACATTGTCATTCCGCGAAATTTGCGCGGAGCTCTGCTAGTAATGGATATTATAATGTGTATGGAGATTATAATGTGCTATGGATATTATAATGTGTGACATTTTCATGCAGCATTCTGTAAATGTAAATAATTGCTGTGGATTCCGTAGCGGTACGTATTGGATAGCACAAAAAAGCCCGTTCGTGTTCGTTTGAGCCATTATAAAAACCTACTATAAATAATGCTAGGTATGTCTGCTTCTTTGCATTATGCAGAAAACACTTGAAATTCTAGGTTGCTTGAAAAGCAACATTTTCTGAAAAACTTCCAGAAGAAAAGAAAATTCCGCTTTTCCACGAATTGGGAGGGAGCAGTTTCAACAGTGCACTCCACACGTTCCATATTTGTCGCCAAAAGCCTGCTTCTTCCGGCTTTATACTTATTGTAATGTACTTAAATATGGAGTGTTACCACGTTGAATCTTTCAAAGGAAAAGTAATTTCGATAAAGGGTGTTTTTCAATGAAGGGCTGAAGATGGAAGATTCTACAAAGAAGTCCACGACTTGATAGGAAACTCTATTATTTTCTCTCTCCAGTCCATACTTACCACACCATTCAATTCTGGCCTCACCTCTTCACCTGAGGGCTAAAGACACAACGCAATCAATGACACTCGTACTATGACGAAGACATGACAAAAGAAGCAGACTTCATGGCAACAAAGGATTTAAAATCTTAGCAGTGCTGAGACTGCATCCAACTGAAGAGTGAAAAAGTTTGACTTTATGAATGCACTTTGAATGACTGTCGATTTTTATTCGCACAACCTAGGCATTTGACATTTGAAAAACAGAAAACAAATGTTCTAGTGTTCCACTGTAATGCCATCTAAAATAAAATCATGAACTAGCATTTTTCAGTGCTTCATGAGGCGTCAAATGACATGTTTTTTACGACACACGGTACAAAGTAATTGTCTATGAAGGCTTCAGCCATCTACTGTGCGACTACTCCCCCTCTACTGCCTTGATTGAGCTAGTTTGTGCTCTATCCAACACGAGGGGATGAAAGGAGAATCCCAATGGTGACGGAAAAGTTGAGGAGAGCAAAGAGATAGAGAAAGAAACGATCCAAGATGCAAGAAACGATTCTCCAGTTCTCCATGTCCACCTGACGATTGCATCGGCTGATCCACATTTCCGCCTCCCCTTCCCGCTTCTACTGGCCGTCAGTCAGAAATGGAACCCCACTCAGGGTCAAATCCCTCTCTGCAAGAACAAAGTAGGCAATAACGGTGCTTGTGTGCCTATGGAATCAAATAGCGCCTGCCGATTTCATAATTAAATACAATAAATAATTGAAGGAATGACAAAGTATTCCCGTCGAATTGACATGAAACAAAAAGGTCCTTGATTTCCAAGTCGATAGCTCCAATAATGAAATCTAAGATACTTTTTGATATATATAAAAACATCGATGCGACTATTGAATTATTTTACACTCAATTGGTATCATTAATCCGACAGTGCAAAGATTGAAGTTCGAAAAAGTCTCTTCAAAGTGGCTCTAACTGACGAATTTCGTTTATGCATTTGCACCAATATACAATCTGAAGCGGGCAATGATGAAGACCTTCGAATGTAAATCAGGTAATGGTGCCTGAGACTTTCGCGAGTTTAAAGTGCGAAACCGCTGACCGGACTTTTCCATGACGAAGGAGTCATTGAACGTATTTTTCCTTAATGAACATTTCCCAGACAGGTTCTTCCCCGATCGGAAAATTCACCTATAAGTCATTTCCCGGAAGTAATCATCCTCGCCGGAAACTTTCCGCAGGAGATTCTCCCGAAAAGTAAACAACTAGTACTCAATGTCAACCATCAATCTTCATTCTTCAGTCAACACTTAACAAGAAAAGGAAATTTAAAACGACGTTACTACGACCTATCTGCCCTTCAGCATGTCGTTAGACCAAGGTCTTTATCTGGAGTCCAGGTTGCAAACTCTCTGCTGAAAAAAAAAACAGTACGGTGAATTTTCTTTCAGGAAGAGTCGTGAATCAGTGATACTGCTCATAAAATTTCATAGAAGCAATTTTTCTTGAAAGAGTTTATAGTGAGCAGATGTCTAACGTACCAGTCATCGAATCCTTCCATATGGGTCCGACTGGGCCCTTCCAAACATGGCGTCTACTCGACTTCGTCTTAGAACCGAAGAGAGAAGGAACTGGTATCCCGTCGGAAAATTCCATCTTCCCTTTCTCGTTCTCACATACTCCCATCATCACCTGCGAATACATCATGAAACATGTGCACCCGCAAACTTCTATTGGATGTGATGGAATGAGAAACGCACGGTGCGGAATCTTGGCTCCTTCATACACGTAAGTTTGGCCAACAACCGACACACGATCTGGATCCGAAGGGACACCTGGATGTCCCTCAGGTGATGAATGTATAGGATGAAGCTGCTCAACGCCACTTCCAATGACACTAGGCAGATGCTTGCACAGTAGGTATTTTCCTGCAATTATCGTAATAGCATGAACTTCTCCCATCTTGAATCGGCATGCCGCATTTGTGCTATTGAATCTTCACGGTTGTTGTTTCAAAATTATGTTGCAGCTCTGATTCTTCAAATAATTTCATTCTGTAATTTGAGACCTAAAATTAAGCTGCGAAAAATCACAAAAACAGAAGAACTTGATGATATTCCGCACCAGAACTGTACAACTGTAAAATAACAAATTTCGAGGAATTTCACGGTATTGCAGAATGAAATTTTGGTTCATGCATTTCCCCGGCTCTATTGCATGCAACGTGTTTCATATTGATTTTCTGTAGAAATATGTTCAATATTTCTATATCATGCCGTTTCCTGCCCGACGAAATACAATGTCTAATTCTTGTCATTGTTTTTTTTCCGATCGCAAAAATTGACTATTGGATCGAGTGCACTGTCCAAGAGTGATGGAGATTCCATGGTTGAACATAGTACCTATGAGAGGCATATTTTCGGAGGGCGGGAGGACATCACGGATGGTCATGAGGAATACGATGGCCGTGAGCATGGCGGAGATTCCCAGCGTCACCTTCTCCCCACTCTCGCTCGGCATCAGGAACGCTAGAAGGGCTAGATACAAACCGACCACGCTCTATCGTTCGCTCTCGAGTGCTTCTCGTTACTTCTAGACACAAGGAGATATTGGTGTCATACCAAGGATGTTGATGACGACCATGGGAAGGACATAGCTAACGACGAAGAATGATGTACGGCGTTTGATCAGAATGGCATAGGTCACTGCGGAAAAGGGATTCGGACAACACGGATCCGGTTCCAAACTCTTCGTTGCCTCGTAAGATTCTAGTGTGAACTCCTCGTTCTGAATATATGACATCAGCTCCAACGTTTTGTTATGGTCCGATTCCATCAGGATCTGAAACGTCTCTTTTTGTTGCTATTTGAAAAGTTTCTGGTGCATAAGGGCATATGCAGGATGAAATTGTGCACAAATGACCATATTGAGGATGTCCATACATAGGATTTTCATTAAAACCGACATGCACATTTCCTTTTATGAGTTAATAATACTTGCGTGTGTTTTTTTAAATGTCGGCCTTTAGGGCTGAGTCACGGTCTTGAGATATTTTCTTTGAGGGCACAGCTTCGAAAATGCACTCTAATGCTAAAAATTGATTAATGAAAAAATGTGCTATATGAAGAAAATCGAAAACAATTTGGCATGTGAATTCTAAAAACTGAAATAGCAGGTATTGCCTTCTCATTTAATTGTGGTCATAGGTGGAACAGAATTACATCAAACTTGCGGACTATGCAAGAAATAGGCAGTCGATGGCGGATTGATGCTAATCTTACTTCTGTCTCTGGAAGAGATGAGGGAGCATATCACAGCACCCAATGCAACTGGAGATATTCTATGTAATTGATACGATGCGCATGTGAATAGATGTGGGGCATCATGTTTGCAAACATGTACAGGGCGTTTCAATAGTCACTTCTGCTGTTCAGACGACTGCCTCCAGGAAACCGAAGGACACAACGTTCTGAAATTTGGAGTTTACACCAATTTGACCATGCGGAAGAAAACGTACGGTCATGTGGTTGTTTATGATGGCATTATGGTCGCACTAGATGGTACCTATGATTCATTAATACCATACGTTTTTATAATAGCTGTTCGATATGCCTTCCTTTTGTGATAATCATTATCTCCAATCATGACAACGCATTCAAAACTGTTGCCCGAAGCATATCAGGGTGTATGGAGCGGACTGCCGTATGCTCTCCTTCAACTCGTGGCATATGGTGAGGCCATTGCGAAAACTCGGCTCGTGCCGCCTTGCCTCTTGCTGTGTTGCCGTCGGTAAGCAAGTAAAGCTACTTTGTTATGCCTGGAATTTTCATATCTTACCCGAATGACCTCAATTCTCAGCTTCAAACTCAGCATTGGCCGGAAAGGGAGCGAGCAAGTTACCTTGGTCATGTCCTGGGACCAGGACCCAAATGGCATGGTGCAATTCTGGATATCGAATGGGAAATAGGTGACGTCAACGTCGCAAGTGGAGCGGAAAATCGCACCAGTGAGCAGGGTCACCTCGCCCGTCGAGTTCACGATCGCGTTCGTCGTCAGCAGCCGTTCTGCGTAGTTCGTCGATGCACTGCAACGAGCAACAAGTTCCGCCATAATATACTCACTTTGGAACTACTGCGAGTGAACGGCGTGGGAATTCCCTTGCTTGATCAGCATTCACTCGGCTGTTTCCCTCTTACTCTGCTCTGCACACAGCAATTACGCTTAAAAAATTATTCGAATTTTCTGATACTTCGTTGCAAAAATTTCCGCATAAGAGCGGAAATACAGATTGTGGCTGATGTTCGTACCACATATCTGGGACATCCAGGCTGGCTTGCTTGCAGACACACCAGTGCACATACAGTGGTACCTCGCATAACGAACGCAATTCGTTCCAGCGGTGCGTTCGTTATGCGAGGTGTTCGCAAGTGAAAGTGAAACATTTTTTCCTAATTTCCTTGATTTTTCGCGGCGACGTGGAACGGATTATATGATTTCCCATAGAAGTCTATGGGAAATCGTGTTTCGCATAACGAACACCTCACATAACGAACGCACCGCTGGAACGAATTGCGTTCGTTATGCGAGGTACCACTGTATTTGCACAGCTGGTCGTGCCTGTACAAGTACTCCCTCGGGGCTAGTTCGGGGCAGGCACTGAGGAGGTGGTGAACCGTTTCGGGTGGTCCATGACAGCATCTGCAGCGGTCTTCCACATCCAGCTTCAGGATGTGCTTCTCGTAGTTACGAGTTCTAATGCACTGGTCCTGAATGGCTAGGATGTTGCTCTTTGTCTCGGCATTCAACAGTTCCTTCTTCAGCCAGTTGTAGTTGAAGTCCGAGTCGATGGATGGTTTATCCATGAACTTGGGATGCTGGCCGTGAAGCGGTTTCTCCTTCCATCGTGCCTCTCTTTGTACTTGGTCTGCCGTCTTCACATCCTTCGTGTCGCAGTCGTCATGGAGATGGAGTGCGTTTCGGAAGCGGGTGGCATCTCCCTGGATGGAGTGGGATTTCTTTAGGGCATCTTGCTCTCTCAGGATGGAAATGAGTCTTCCCTGCTTCCCTACTCGTTCATGGATGGGTAAGGATGATGATTGCCTACTACCAGTACTACCTTGCCGTACTACAGTACTACTGTAAAAGCGCTTGCACGCACAGTGTGAAATGAGTGGAATGAGTCGCATGAATATTCATCCCACAGTCATGAAACATTAATCGATTTCATGTCATGAAAGTTCGAGTGTGTGCACCAAGTTTCATCAAGATCGCTCAGCTCCCTTGTCTTCCTTTTTTTGGGTGATGAGAATATGAAATCATTGTTTATGCCACAATTTCTCACATGCAACATGAATGTCATGCTCATTACCCTACTCCTTGCAATTATGTCCACAATGACAATCGAGGTAGGGGAAAACAAGGAAACTCGAACGCTTCGGGAATGTGCAACTTGACTCGAACGCTTAGACTTAAAATGTATCGACTGCTCGTTCGACGTCCTCTCATGCGATTAAACTATCTTGCTATAGTTTCCCTGTTGTATCGAAGATGCCGTGGTTCTGATTTCCTATTATATTCCGATCGTGAGAAGAAGTACGAGTGCAAAATCTGAGCGCGCTCAGATATTGGATATGAAACAATCGTGTATCAGTTGTAGGGTATCTCCAGGAAAAATGTTCCATAGAACTACGTTTTCATGCACAATTTAGTGTAAGAGTTCCTTTAGAAATATGTTAATGGTAGGTTAATATCCCACCAGTTTTGATTGATTATGTGGTAAGACATAGACCTAAGCGCATTTTCTGTTTAACGTTGCAAATCCACAGCTTCACGAAGAAAACTGAGAAGGGTCGCAAAAGTAACAGCATCGGAAACAGAACCGTACTAAGATCTCAAGAAATTTATGTTTCTGATGTTGATAATCCAGGCAGCTGAAGCACACCTCCCTTTGCGTATTTTGATCAAACGTTTGCTGGTTTTTGGTTTTTTTGTTTTCGCTTTTTCCTTTCTCATTGTATTTTTTTCTATTAGAATGTTAAGCCCCACTTAGTTGCGTTCGAATCTCAAGGCTATATTCTTATTCCAGAAAAATAAATCCCTCGATTCCTCGTAGGTTTGCTTTCTCTTACGGAAACAAAAAGGGGTGGCAGAATGTGCGAACAGATCCGGCAAAAACTAGTCACTAGAGTAGCTGAGGCTGGCTGTAGAGATTACGAAGTGAAATGAAGAAATTCCGCGTTCGAGTCACGGAGCGCATCCGTTCGACTCAATATGCAGCAGGTACGATTATGGCATGTCCCATTTCGAGGGGCCATGCACACCCACTTTCCGTCACTGAAGATTTATTCCTACCATAACATGACCCTTGAAAACAGGTAGTTTCAGAGAGGGGCGAAACAAAATGATCGCCCCCTGGGCTGCCCATTATGGGCTGAGGGAAACGCTGGATTCGATAATTGGACGGAAAAATAGTTGGAGCTTCGTAGTTTTCCCCTATTTCCACTTGCATTTTCGGCATCTACGAGACGCCGAGAAACCTTTCCCCTTTGAATAATACGACATAACGGAGGAAAGGTTTTTTGATCATAGCAGACCATTTTCAAGGAGGAATCATTCCAACTATCGATAATTTTGTATGCCGAATCCTTGTTTGTCTTAGTTCTCTCATTCTGTCGAGGTCTCATGAACTTAAAAGATTTTCAAACCAACCAGTGTCAGCCTTCACATGATTCACAAGAAGCAGATGGGCCATGAACACATCTTTGTTGAAACAATTGCCGAGAGGCTCCTGCATCGTCATTTCCACTCCATCTTTCATCGCGGGTCCAAGATGCCTGAATCGTGTGAGGAATACCGAGCATAAATGCACCATGAAATGTCGGAATTGAATCAGTGGAGGAAAACTGGAAGCAAATACGAATCGGCTTTTCTCTTATTTTTTATTAACTCGTCTAGACAAGTACCGACTAGTGTAGACTGAGTTCCTGATCATCATCGCCAAAGTTGAACGTAGGACCATATGCGAGGGTTCGTGGGAGAAAATCAAATTCACCAAAGCCACCAACACGATGCGACCGTTCTCGCCATCAGAGAACGAAGTGACAAGGCCATGGAAGAATCTTCCTGCGATCCCAGTCCTCTGTACACGAAAGCAGTCGTCGGTCAACGGAGACGTGCAGTTCCTCAGGCGGACGTGGACGTGGAGCCTGCTGCCCGCGCAGGCTCGGGGCAAAAGTTATCTGACGGTTCACGAGAGAGCGATGCAGGGCGATTTCTCGCTCTGAAGGCGATTTTTAGCCCACCCCTTCCTCTGCGGCAGAGTTTTTTGAAGAGCTTCTAATTTCGCGTTTGAGAATAACATGTAGCAATGAATCACTTCGAAATTTTTTCCATGTTCCTTTCCCGTTGAAATAATCCAGCTGGCAATCTACGCCTAAAATATTGTAAGACAACTTTGAGACGCTTTCCTTTAAATATCGTCATCATGTAGTGCAGCCGTTTGGTGGTCCGGAGCCCAGGAGAACCAGGCTCACTGGAGCCTATAGCGATCTTGCATTCATGATAAACTTGCTATACTTACTGTGAACTACTGATAAGAAAAATTGTGGATCATACTTATGGTCGATGTCTTGACTTGAGACTAGGTTGTGGTTTCTCCTTGGTCACTAGGACCGCCTTTTAGTCATTCTCTTCTCATCGCACCACTCAATAGAAACTCCTCGGAACCAATATGTCTGAATGCCTTGCTCCGCTGGGTCTCACAAGCGAAGTAACGGATGGTTTTGCAACTGTCCGTCTCAGCATCGAACCCTCTTGAGGTACTTGTAGTCTTTCATATAATTGCTCCCTCTAACAAGACTTGCTGTGCTTTTGTTTTCAATCGCAGAATTGAAAAATATATATATATTTAAGTATTAACTACAGATAATTTCCATGGAGGGAAAGGAGATGCTCCAGCGCCCTGCCTTCCAGACGAAAGACGGAATTCCATCCTGTCAGAGACGAGAAGAAACGGGCGCTACTCGCAAAGAAATTAAATATCCATTGACCCACTAATGCGACGATGATGTCCACTGCCTGCACACATTTTTCCTTTACTGAACGTTTACTTGCTGCTTTACGAATGATTATTTCCAAACGGAATTCCATCTTCCTTATTTTCATTCCTATGAGTGCTACATCCATGCCATATTTCATTGTACCATTGCTCACAGCACCACGAGAAATTTTTTGAAGACCAATTCATGTTGCCAAAGAAGTGAAACCCACAATCCCTCAGACTGTAAGTAGGAAGTTTTTGGTTTACCTTTGTACCATCCAAATGGGATGCTTCAACATCATTTCCATTGACTGGAGATCTTCAAACGAGTGCTCGCAGATATGAACGCCCGTTTCCGGTGAGTCGTGAGGTTCTAATCTCCGACCTCCTATCGTGGAGAAAATTATTTACAGACGAGTAAGCAATACTGATACTGAGCATCTAACCATGAGGTTGACAGCAGGAGATACGCGGCGTTTTTGCAGACAAGCTCGGAGTTGATAATGCACTAGCAGCAGAGGGTGCCTATATAGTGTGTGCATATATGGTGTGCGGTATACTGGTTTAACAGATTATGTGAAGAATTGGAAAGGGTCCTGGGGGTATTTATAAGTTAGCTTATTTTCACGAGGCCTTTGGAACAAGTAACGGAAGCAGTTACATTTCCTTCCCGTTTGTGCCACTCTAGTTGTCAGCGATGCTCAGTGATAGTTTTTTTTTCCGCAACGGTTTCGAATCGTTCCTCTATATCCAGAAACTGAAATGAACAAATGTTTTTCCTTCATCTGTACTCACATCGGTTGCGGTTTCGCTATCGGTTCCTAAGTCCTCTCTTCCATCTGCTCCACGTTCTCCTTAAGTTTTTGGTTCCTGATTTCGCTTCAGTTTGAAGTCCTGGCTAAAGCGGTTATCCGCATATTTTAAGTGATAGGCTATTAGTGGTAGCTGTGTTCGTGTCACTAAACGCGATTCGCCGTACACGAATTCGTGCAGAAATGGCAGACACAGCACTCGTGGCGCTAACATCAAGTCGAGCAGCGAGTCTCTTTCGGAGTCTAGTGGCAGTGGGAGTCGGTTACGGCTACGTGGCGGCCCCGCTAAAGGCAGCTTGGGACTGGTTGACGGGTCTCTTCGTCGGTAAGAAGATCCCTCAGTGTTCCTTCATCCAGGGGACGGCCGCGATCGGGGAGAAGTTCTACCGGGAGCAGCACTCCCGTCACACCGACAGGCCGATGCCGGTCAAGTTCGGAGGGAAGGGAGTCATACAGATCACGGGGATCGCCGTGACTCCTAAGGATGAGAAGACGCCTTCTCCGGAAGTGGATGTGATGGAAGGGGGCGTGAATTACGATCACGTCCATCTTCAACTCGTTCCTGTCGACAAGGAGCCTTGGGGATGTAACGTCGACATCTGTTATTCTTGAGCATTCTACTACGACATAAAGTTTCGTTGTGCCAGTAGAACCATGTCTCACATTGCTGCCTTTGAGAAGCCAAACTTAATATATTGAAATGATAACTCATTTTTGCCATCAAGACACCCGCTCTCTTGGATCTGAGCAGACAAATAATTATAATCGATTGCATCGAAATGAACCTGTGTCTACTGTACAATACCTAAGTATTCAGGTCGATATTGAGAATCCAAGAACAAAAAAGAATGCTACTTACAATTCACCTTCGCCTCCAACTTTAGGAAGGGCATCTCTGTATCCCAGTCAAATGTTCTTGTAATCCTACGTATTGTGTCTTGAGCCTCCTGAATCCTGTGTCGAGATATCTCCTCATTTTTAATATTAGCCCTGTACTTCACAAAGCGGAACAATAAAGTGAGACAAGTAATGGTTTCAAGGCAACCCTTGCTCTTTTTCCAAAAGAAAAGCATCAAAAACGATTTCCAAACTGACTTCAGAAAACACTAAATTGAAGTTTCAAATTGTATGCACTGTAGTCGAGATTCAGGATATTGCGATAAGAGACGTGAATATCTGGTGGACTTTTGAGCAAGGAATCTCTGTTGAAAACATCCTTGAAGTGGCTGGCTGACTCATCCAGTCAGAATTTCAATGAATATGAAGGAAATGCGTTCGAATGGAAAAAGGACAAAAGAATTACTATCGTGCGTGCAAAGATAGAAGTGACCTTGGTTTCCACATCGCAGAAAAACTCCGAAGGATGAACATGCGAAATGAAAATTATGTTTCCCCAAAAATTGAGACTCTCAAAGGAATTCCTGGCAATAAGATACATTTTCTGCCTAGGCTAAAAATAATTAAAACGGTTATAGATGAAAATATGCATATTAGGTAATCGAGAAAAGCAAACATATCGCGTGCCACGCAATCAGGTTTTAGTTTGCAACTGTGGAGTGTTCATGGGCCACGTCTAATTTCTCGCGAATGAAATTTGACGAGGCACATGCCCATCGCATGTTTTATGTCCATACTTGGGGGTATACTTCGTTAATTTTTTAGCATGGCTGAAAATGAAGGAAGCATCTTCTGAGTGGCTCTAACCTGATGGTTCTCCCTCATGCATTTGCAGCAATGCACGATAAGACGCAAACAGTAATACAGAAGGCAAATAAAACTAAATAAGGGTGCCCAAGGCTTTCCCACTTCGAAATAAACAGACAGATTGCATTTAGTCCACCGAAACTGCTCATATTGTATAGGTGTCTATCGTACCTGTCATCAGTTCCTTCTTCATGCGTTCGACTGGGCTCTTCCAACAGGGTCGTCTACTCGAAGCTATCTTGTCTCCATAGAGGAAGGGAGGTGGTAACCCGTCGGTGAATTCCATCTTCCCTTTCTTGTTTTCACGCGGTTCCCCCTTCACCTGTGAGTGCATCGCGAAGCAACATCTGAAAGCGCCAACCATCCACTAGATCAGATGAAGGAGGAAAGAAACGGACGTTGCGGAATCGTGGCTCCTTCATGCAGGATAGTTTGGCCAACATCCGACACATTTTCTGGACTCGGATGTCTTTCAAGTGATGGAGAAACAGGGTGAGGATGGCGAGGGCCACCTCCATTGACACCAGGCAGATGCTCGCGAAGTAGAATTTCCCTGTAATTATCGTAACGGTGTCTTTGGCATCTTCAACTTTGTCAATCTCGAGTTGACACGTCATTCGAGTGCTTCTCCGTTCTCAATTTGTTTGAATGATAGAGTGCAGAATTGAACTCCCAAAAATGTTCAGGCACTTATTCCAATCCTGAAATCATGGTAGAGGAGGTCTGGTCTAAATGCAGGTTATGCAAGGGAAGAAATTAGTAGTTGCAGTCTCATGGTTTTTTTGCTTGCAAACGTCTCCAGCTGACATTTATGGTTGTCTTCACATCTATAGGGTAGGAAAAAACGGACGGTTTTAAACGATACACTTTACTGCACTCACTGCATATATATTTTAATGGTATTTGCGGAATTTGGAAGAGGAATAGATACATTTTAAAATGATGTATTTACCTTTCAAATGTCTTCAACAGTTTCAGAATTTCAGAAGTTAATATGAATTAGAAGCAAAAACTGCGTTGCCGCGCACTCGGACGCAAATGGCATGTGACCTTCAGCCGTCCCTTGTCCATCCGCTACGCTACAAAACCAAGCAGTTTTTGTTTGCTGTTCCTATCAGCTTCCGAATTCCTGAAAATTTTGAAGATGTTTTTAATGTAAGTACACAATGTTATAGCTTATTCATTCCTCTTCGAAATGCCGCAAACAGCATTAGCCCTTAATATGATGTTTAAATCTGTCATGGTGAAACGTTCCCAAGGAGGGTTCGCCTCTTTTCTAACATTTTATGAGGTTATATTTCTAGTTTTAGTTAAATGCGAATTCAAAACTCGTTATAGGAGTATAAACTCGAGAGAAAGTGGTAAATTTATTATACCAACACTAATTGTGACTCTCAGGAAAATAACTTCTGACACCTGTGGTACACTTCTACCTGAGAAATCCTCCAATTAAGGGGTTAACATATATGCAATGAGCGCAGTACAGTGTCTGGATGAAGACTGTCCGGGTTTTTTTTTTTTTGGCTCACGCTGCACCCTTTCCTTTTGGGGCAGTTTCCGCCCTGACGACCACGAATTTCGCTACTAAATTTATATTGCAATGGCATTTAGTCAGATCGACAAAATCGAGTCTTGGATCATGCGCACTGTCAAAGAGGATGGAGACTCAACTGATGACTACATCTTACCGATGAGAGGGAAGTTTTCGGAGGGCGGGAGGACATCGCGGATGCTCATGAGGAAGAAGATGATGGTGAGCATGGTGGAGATTCCCAGCGTCACCTTCTCCCCGCTCTCACACGGTACCAGGAATGTTAGCAGGGCTAGATCCAAACCGACCACACTCTATCGCTCGCCCTTCAGTTCTAATTACTTTCAGACATACCGATAAAGGTGATGTCATGCCGATGACGTTGATGTCAATCATGGGGAGGACATAGTTGATGACGAAGAAAGCAGCGCGGCGCTTGATCTGAATGACATAGTCCACCGTAGAGAATGGTTTGGGACAACACGGATCCTCTACCTCAAGCCATTTGGCGTCGTAAGATTCCAGCGTGAACTCTTCGTCCTCAATGTATGTCTTCAACTCGATCGTTTTGTTGTGGTCCAGCTTCATCTGAATCTGAGTCGTCTCGTCGTTTTAAGCAACAGTAACTCGTGCAGTGACCATAGATATCTTAAGAGGGTGTGCATGAAGAAATCGACATTTCAATAGGTCAGTTATTGAATACCTGTGTATATTTTTAAATTGTTATCTGAGACAATGGGTTAAAGCCTGGAGGGTTTCTCCTCCAGGTCACAGCTCCAAGAATGAACTTAATTGATAAAAAAAAGAAATGTGAAACAAGAGTAAAACTGGACAAAATTTAGGATGTCAATGCTAAGGATTCCAAATACTCGAATGGAAAATTTTTGGTCACGTTATCTTACTCTATCAATGTCACAAGGTCAATTAAAATTGTATCAAAAGGGCAAAATATGCATAAAATGCACAACGGGTTTAAGGACTGACACCTATCGCGCAACTGACTCGAGGGCAAACGAAGCAGCAAGTCACCATGTCCGCTTCAATTGGAGACCTATAGGTCATTTCACGTCAATTCGACCAGAGCGTAAGCTCGACCAGCACCGAATTGGAGGAAAATAGCCATACATGTAGCGGAATCGAATTAAAGAAACCCATTTCAACCAATTTTTTATATCTCCCACCAATCTCCAGATAAACGCATTTGACTGGCGCCAATTTTTGGCTCCATGTGCCTATACTTACCGGATTTGTGAAACTGTTTCTGCAATAAAATATCTTATAATTAAGATAGAAGCTTCATTCTGGTGTCATTTTAATTGCTGAATCGCCATCTTTAAATTGATTATAGACAATATCCTACAAAGATGAAACAAGAAATTCCACGTGACCGAACGGTTTCATCATGTTCAGTGTTGAAAAGCGGCACTTGCCACCTCTGGAATTCTTCGTTCCAATAATTTATTCAAAAGCGCATGTTATCCCCTTTCTAAGGATACCAAATTCGAGATTGGCACGCTTCGGATTATTGAGATATGGCTATTTGACTGATGCAACAGTACAAAAATTTCCCTTGACGGAACGGTTTGACCGGTTTCATTGAAACCGGTCAAACCGTTCCGTCAAGGGAAATTTTTGTACTGTTGCATCAGTCAAATAGCCATATCTCAATAATCCGAAGCGTGCCAATCTCGAATTTGGTATCCTTAGAAAGGGGATAACATGCGCTTTTGAATAAATTATTGGAACGAGGAATTCCAGAGGTGGCAAGTGCCGCTTTTCAACACTGAACATGATGAAACCGTTCGGTCACGTGGAATTTCTTGTTTTATCTTTGTAGGATATTGTCTATAATCAATTTAAAGATGGCGATTTAGCAATTAAAATGACACCAGAATGAAGCTTCTATCTTAATTATAAGATATTTCATTGCAGAAACAGTTTCACAATTCCAGTAAGGGCACATGGAGCCAAAAATTGGCACCCGTCAAATGCGTTTATCTGGAGATTGGTGGGAGATATAAAAAATTGGTTGAATTGGGTTTCCTTAATTCGATTCCGCTACATGTATGGCTATTTTCCTCCAATTCGGTGCTGGTCGAGCTTACGCTCTGGTCGAATTGGCGTGGAATGACCCCCGTTCAATCGATACAGTGCGGATGCTATAACATGTGTTGCACGGCTTTGCACAACCTGCACGTAATCAATTTAACTCAACTCTTAAAAGAATGATGCCCTTGAATCGACCTCGTCTGTCTGTTTCATCCGGGGAGTATGGATCTTCGGTCCCAGTGCCTCGTCCGAGTGCAACATCGACTCTCAACCCTTGTGTAGCGGCAACCAGGGTAGTCGCAGTGGGTGACAAGGATGCCATGGGTACTAAGAGCATATTTTGGGAAGGGTGGGCGAAAAAGGCGAGGAAAGCTAGGAGGTCACAATACTCCATCATAATCGACGTGTAATCGAGAAGCGCTTCATGGAGTAGGCAAATATATATTATCAGACAAACCGTCCCAATTATGCCCACATGTAACATATTAGATTAAAATTTATTGATGTTGCTTTTTCCTGGTGAACAAGTTCACCAAGAGAGTACATGTCCAGGGAGGATACCAAAATCAGCCATGTCACTGCCATGAACATCCTAATTGCTTTGCCCATAATATGCGTATGTCAACAATCTGTCATTAAAAAATGTAAAATGGGTCATTATAAACCCTGAGCATTATTAAATGTCGTGCTTGGAGTCATTTTAAATACTGAGCCATACTTTTTCCCCGGTGCAACCGGAGACAAGGCACAGTTTATCGCATGAGAGGGAAAAATGAAGAGTTTCGCTTCATTTTCTTCATTTGATTGTCAAGATGAGTGATGGTTAAAAATAATATTTTCACGATTGAACTAAATGGCCCTGATGTTCTTATTTTCAGATATACATTATTGTGAACGAAGGTCGGTGGATTGTGTCAAGGGTGTAACCAATATCTAGCAGCCCGGAAGGGGTGCCGTTGACAAAAAATGTTGAAAGAAACTTAGAACCGGAGTACAAAATAGGTGAGTTAGGAACCCAGAGAGGGAGTGAGCAAGTTACTCTGGTCTCGTCTTGGGTCCATGACATGAAGCGCATCGTGCAATTCTGGATGTCGAACGGGAAGTAAGAGACGTCCACGTCGCAAACAGAGCGGAAAATGGCGGCCGTTAGCAGGGTGACGTCGCCCGTCGAGCTCACGATTGCGTTCGTCGTCAGCACCCGATTGCTGTAGTCCATCGCCGCGCTGCAACACGTAATGAGTCCCATTTTGCATCTCAAGCAGCACAGAACGTCCATGTGACGTTGCCGAAACGTAATTTTGCGATAAACAAGATGTCGTCGTGATATCATCGCGAACGTCGCCGTGATATCGCCATGTCCCTAAATGTACTTGTTGATGCAACGTTGGGGAAAGTTGCTTTCAGATATTCTGAGTCGATGGTGCGTCATTTTCACGTATTTGTGACGTCAAGTTCCCTTTTTTGTTAACCCGCGAGTTACATGAGTTGTGCCTGAAGACCTGATGTTAATGTATGATGACCTATCAAGGAATGTTCCGAGAATTAAACTCTAAGAAAAATATCTGGAAAATGCAGAGTAAGGCAAAGGCAAAAAGTTGCCTTCTAATACGAAGAAAAGGGAATTTCGGCTTCATTGTGGAGACGACTTACTGAAAAACCTCACTTCAAACTCATGAAGTCTCTTGAGACCTCACGACTTTCTCATGAGGTGACACGACTTTCTCATGAGGAAATCCTCATGATGTAATCCTCATGAGGTACATAACGAGGTCTCACGACCTTCTCATGAGTATTGTGTGGTTCCTCATGAGGCTTTGAAACTTCCTCATGAGGATGGAGGCCTCATGAGACCTTATGACATCATCATAAGACCTCTTGTTCGAAAACCTCATGAGACAACAATCCACCTTCCTTCGTATATGATTTTGGACTCTTTTAAGGATTCGCGGGACCTTGCAAGCTGAGTCCCAAGAAACCTTTCGTGGCTATTGGGCCACAAGGCAAGTGGCGCCTCTATGCGAAAACCCCATGAACCTCATGAGATATCTGTTCCAAACCTCATGAGGTCATTCTCATGAGACCTCTGTCTCTTGTCAAAGGTTTCCTTTTGAGATTCTCATGGTGTTTCCTTTTGAGATTCTCATGAGGTTTTTCAGCAGGGTGATCTCTCTCGTTTCCTCACATAGACTGAGAAAGCATTGGAATCTCTGTGCGAAAAAATTACGAAGAGTTTTCCTTTCATCATCCCGTAAATTGCAATTCCTTTAGTTTCGATAGGGGTTGTTTCGTTCCTGTTGGTAAATTTTCGTGTCTTCCCGTGAGTTCTTCCGCCTTATTCAGGGATTCCTTGTTTGCGTTAATTACTCAAGGACATCTTGCTTCCTGTCGGAACACTTTTGGGAAAAACATTAAATTCCCTTTCATTTTGTGTCTTGCCTTCATTAACCTGTGCGTTATGGTGGTGTGTGGGTAGTGGAATAATACTATGAGAATTTTGGGCGATTCTTTCACGGAGAAGTTTTAAGTACAATTAGCAATATACCTTTCCAAAAAAATAATAATGCAGTCGACTCCGCATATTGAAATACTTACGGGACCAGCGAATTTTATTCTATAATCCGAAGTATTACAATAAACGAAACTATCTTCTGTACCGTACCGTATATCGGGACCGTGGAAAGGTACTCCACTAAGCGGTATTCCATTACGCGTAGTCGACTGTAACATGAACGTTATAGGCAAGGAAAAGAGAATGTGGTTGCCCTCGCAGATCACAGATCCCTCACTCCAAGGCAGTCAAGTCCTTTTTGCTTCCCTTCTCACACTTTCCTAATGACCCTGTCTCATTTCCGTCCTAGCTGGGATGCGAATTCAGAGAAGGAGGGTGATGTTAAGCTCTAGCTCGAATGGGGCTCAGGATTCTGGGCGATTTTCTCTTTCCCACAAGGGATATCCCACTGCTCAAGGTTTTTCCTTGGAATGGTATATTGCCTCACGCTGTCATTCAGTTCATCATATCGCATCCCAATTTCGTCGCTCTCTGTCCTTCCTCAAAAGGAGAGTGTAAAGGGTGAATGTGTGTTGCAGAAGTATTACTTATATATAACTAATAACTTAAGATATACTGTTCTAAATATAATACAAACCGTACTATTTAAGCTCGGACATTGAATTTAGTACCCTTAGACATAATATTCTAGGGGAAAAAAATAAGAAATTCTAAATAATAACATAGAATACCATTTCAGAGGGAATACGAGAATAAAATTATTTCCAGAGAATAGGGAAAATCGAATTTTGCAAGTTCCTCATCCATAAATTGTTACTATGTAGAATCTAAAAGTCCGGAAATTATTGCATGGAAATGCATGCAGTATACTCATATTAACATACGTAGTCTCAGGCTTCCATATTAATTCTAATGCATGTATACACGACGGCAGCAGCAACGAGCG
Source organism: Darwinula stevensoni (assembly GCA_905338385.1). NCBI lineage: Eukaryota > Metazoa > Arthropoda > Ostracoda > Podocopida > Darwinulidae > Darwinula > Darwinula stevensoni. Next base: position 3,879 of record CAJPEV010002203.1, on the reverse strand, counting down.
GAAAATCGAAAATGCGCATGAGCCAGGACTGCATTTCTTTCGCTGATGCGTTAAAGTGGCAGTGCTAGTTAAAGAGTTAAGAAAAGCACAAAAATCGGACGTAGATCAGAACTGATAGTATTTGATATTCATATGCACAAATTGAATATAATACCCCGACTCTCTCTATCCTACATCTTTTCCAGAAAAACGTTTATTCCATCATGTCAGCAATTTTTGTCCTCAAATTCTTGAACTTGGGTATCGATTTCGTCGAGACCACGGGGAATGTTAATAGATCTCGAGGAGAATACATTACAAGGATTATTATAATTGACATTAAGGATAAATTATAATTGTATCCATGACTTCGGTTGACGCGAGGAAGCACCTTCCCGTAGGAGTTTATTCTGCTTCCATGATTGATGGTGAAATCAGGAACAAGTTCTGAGAAATCGGGGATGCTACCCTATTATCTGCAATATAAGCTGACCATGAACCGCTAAACTTGGAGCTGTCAAATTCCTCATCTTATTTTATCTCCTTTTCTCTTTTTGACAAATGCCGCTCGAGGTGCAGCCTGAAGCATCAAACAGACAGTATGCATTTGCCAGAACTCTCAAAGGTTGAAACCCCAATACCTATTGTAGAGGATGATGTCCGGAGTCCAGATTGAGTCATACGGTATCATGGTCTGCTTGATTCCACCATAATCACTTGCGTTCCATTTCAGATGGGCATCGTTCCATCGTTGAACGACCTCCACGTTGGTCACGAGGGCCTGGTTCCTCTCGTCCTATAGGACATCACCGCTCGTACCTTAGGTATCCCCGTGACGGTAACCTAAATGACGTAACATACGCAACCGAAACTGACCAATTCGATGATCCGAAAGAGAATGAGCCGAAAGGAGACCACGAGTGAGGTATTAGGTGTCTCGACGGGGAGAACCTTAATGTAATTTGTTAGGAGGTCCTCCATTAGCTGCCTTTCCACATTGCTTCCCTCCAGAAGCCTTCCATCCCAAAGGAGGAAGAAGAGGAAATACAGACCGTGCCGCATGTCGACCGGGTGAATTCCACCTTCTCACTGACATAATAATGGACAAATGGATCTGACACTGCCAGAAGGATGAAGAATATGTCCTGTCCTATTAGTATGATCGTGTCCCTCACGAACGCTGGTGTTGATAGCAACCGTCGCGGATGACGAAATCGATATGAATCAACAATGGGGAGGTAAGAGGGTTTTTTTTTTACTTGCGGTCGCAACAATAAAAAAAACAATGCCTCTTACTCATACAATTACGAACGCTAGTATCATTAGCCATGATTATGGATGACAAGAACCGCCGAGCGAAAGGGGAGATGGAAACGATAATGATAATAATAATAATTATTCCTCAAATTGTGTCCATCACGAACGCTTTTGTTGCTGGACATGATAGGTGACAAAATCGACTAGCAGAAACAAAGGACTGAATTACAGTTTCTGCAAGTGAAGTAGCATTCGGAACCAGCTATCTCCGCCGATACAGACCGGCCGATACAGTGGTAGTCATATCGCTGATTCTCACGGAAAAAGAAAAGAAAGATGAAAAAAGGCAACAGAAATGGTTACAGGATAATCCTCTCAAGACCCAGATATGAGAAGATCGACTAGATGTCTATCAAGATCTAAAATGGGGCTATATATGGAGAAATTGGGTGGCATAGGAATCGAATCATTCAAAAGTGGTCAGTCCTTGGACGGAGTGAGAGATTGAGTTCGTGGATCCATGGAGTTTGTGAAGAGCGAAAGGGGAAAGAATCTTCTTGTTTCAGAGCGGTGTGGCTCACAAAGGGCAAAATAAGCCGGGATGGACGAAGAATGTATTGGAAGTATAACATGAGTTTTTAAGAAGTGCTGTCAAGGAAAACACTTCAATAGCAAGCCTCTTTCGACAATTAAATCAAAATGAAAATTTTATCAAGTAGGGTTGTTCTGTTGTTTGTCATTCTCTTCAAAGACAAGCAAGGAGGTAGACCATAAATCGACCCCACGACATGAAGGAGACTGGGTGCCTTTTTATTTTCGGCTATGATTCCGGAGACAGAAAAAGCGTTATTTGAGCAGGAACACTCAGATGAGGACTTCACTGGTAGCTGAATTTTAGAAAATCCAGAAAAAGGGACATTTATTCACGGAAGAAAGGTACGGTCGATTGCCCTCCATCCGCGACCGTGAGTTTGTTGATATGTGGGGAACTGACCGTTCGGGGAATTTGCAGTTTGAGGAACTGCCCGACTCGGTTCGGGGAATTGACCAGACACGAGCTGCGCGGGCTTCACCCCCCCGGGGGGGGGGGGGGGGGGGGGGGGTCTCGCCCTCGTTGAGAATTCACGGAAATCCAACCCACCCCCTCTTTCCCCCTTTAGCCCTCTTTGCCGAATCCCTACCTATGCGATTGATTCAATGTTCAAAGTTCGTGGTTAAAGGACGTTAACCTCTCTTAAAGTTGGTTTCTTTTTGTAGCATACCTAGGCCTAGTCGCATACTGCATTGTCCACCTAATTCCCATTCACTCATATCTATTGTTCCCTTTTTCATTGTTCATGAAGGCATCTAACCTTCTCTCGTCGCAAATCACGTCGCGGGGCAGCCACTATACCGACGCTTAACGCATTCCCCGGATTCACTACGCTACAAGTAAAGAAGTGCTGACGTAACTTGAGCCGCACCTGTGGTTTAGGCAATTCAAGTTGATTTCTTCTCTCTCTGCCGCTGCCATCGAACAGGAAAACCTTCCATTCTAAACGTCGTATTTTCCCTTAATGATGTTAAATGCTTGGATGAGGATCCCACTCGTTAAACCTTCTCTCGAGCGAGTAGAGCCCCAATTCTTCTAAGCGCTTCTCATATGGAAGTCTTGGAACCTCCTTGATGATTATCTAGGCTCGCCTCTGGACCCTCTCAGACGCCGTTAACTCAAGTTTATTTTGTAGGACTCCAAAATTGAACGCAGCACTCTAAATGGGGTCTCACCAGAGTCGTATACAAAAGTGGAATAAGTCGCGAGCTCTTATTGCCTATGGAACGTAGAACGAAACCTAGGATCCAGTTACATTTAGCTAACGTCGCTTACACGTGCGAGAATTTGAGTTCTGCGCAGAGGGCAAGCCACGGCTTTCGTGTTCGCAACTTCCTTCGGAACTGCACGTCCCTCCTGACCGCCGACAGCTTTCATGCTCAGAAGGCCGGGTTACATAACGAGTTCTACGCTTCCGTCTTCACGAACGAATCCGACGACGCATCAGCATTGGAGGAGGTCACCTCTACGAGCATCGCGGATATTTTCATCATCGAGGAATATATTATAACTAGGACAGGGAAGTTGTCGGCAGGCGCGGTAACCGGGCTCGATGGGATTCCAGCGAATCATCTGGGAAATATCGGTACTATTAAGAATGAAGTAGCTTTTCCCGTGGAGAAGTGCCTCGGGACGAGAAACTAGTGAACGTTTGGTATCGATTGTTAAGAAGGGTGAAAAGAGTGATCACAAATTACAGGCTGGTGAACCTCACGAGTATTCCAGTGAAGATCACGAAGAGCACCTTAAGAGATCACTTAGACTTCCTTGAAGGTAAAAGTCTTTGGGTGTCTGGAATAGGTGGGAATCAGCGCCTCCATCGATATTCTTTGGAGGGCGTCTCTGATGGGGCAAAGTTGGCTCCCCAATTCCATCAATGGATCTCACCGTCAATTTAGTCTCATCCCAGAATTTACCGAACTTTTTCGCTTCTCTTCCCCTTGAGAATGGTAGAAAGCATTTCAATCCGGCTCTTTACTTCATCGAGGGACAAACGAGGAGACTGAATTCCTGCATTTGTGGCTTCCATTGGTTCAAAGACATGAACGAAA
>CAJPEV010002202.1:0-48716 GCA_905338385.1 Darwinula stevensoni | reverse complement strand
GAACTTTTGCACGACCCTGTATATATAAAAACATTGACAGAACGGCGTGCTGCGACAAGGGCATGAAGACAAATGTAAGATTTAGAGCTAACAATGCTTTCCATTCATGGTAAAAAAAAAAAAATTACGGGATTACATCGGAAAGTGGGGCGATTTAAATTAAATTCATGCAGATGATTGGCATAAGACCTACGTGAAAAATTCAGTTCTGTAATTTTTTCAATATCGGGCTAATAACCATATTGGTCTGTTCACACTCCCCATCAGGAGCGAACAGCTTCATGGTGTTGTGCTACATCTGCTACATCGTCAACACGGATTTGATGAAGATCTGACCGAGGACCTATCACACAAAGCCAAGCTTATGGGGCAACATCCCTCGTTTGTATATATATGATACTTTCTTTCACTTGATAAAAAAAAAAACATGGACATTAAGCACATGTAAGTCAAATGTAAGTTGCATATGTGGATTATCAGGTGCATGTTGGATTGTCTTTCATCACACTGTAACACAAAAGCGACACAAGAGACAAAATCTTTCAATAGGCATCTCTTATCATGCATTTCTTGGAGATTTTAAGCAAATCTGGTCAGGTGCATCACAACAAACAGGCACGAGTGACTGCTCACCAACATCATGACAACCCAAAATTTTTATTTGATGAATACTCGTAATGACTGCAGAAATACATCAAGAAGCAGGATATTTTGAAGTCTTCATGCCAGTGACCTTAAATAAATGATTGCTTTACAGCAGATGCTTATAAATCCAGCAATGCCACCTTGGTCACACAACTGTATCAACAATTTCATTAAATGCAATCAAGAGAGGAAACTTTTGAAATAAGAACTATATTGGGAGTAAAATATTTGCCATGCACTCCTCTTTGTAATACTATGTCATAAAGGATTCTTGAAAGTATGCACAAGAGTTGCACATAAAAAAATTTTGGACATCAATATCACCGTAGTTGATTCACATCAAGTTAGAGATCAAATGTTTGGCCTTGGTGGAGACCTTGCAGCACTTGACTACAATGGAAAGCTATGACTCTTGAGATGGAGCATTGTATTTTTTAACATGGTAACCCAGATGTCCAGTGGATCTGTAATTCTTTATATAGATTCTACATTGAAAAAAAAATCAGACAGAGATGTGAGTATGGTGGTGGACTTTGACAGAGCCCTTGCTTGCACTTTTATACACTTTTGTAGGCTATAGCCCACAGAAAAGTATGGACTTTCCATCACAGAAGCCACAATATGTCACTTAAATACAATTCGAAAAGAAATGAAGATGGAATACAACACTGATCCAGATCCAGGCTCAAATTTCACATTCTACCCTTGTGATAGCATTAAAAAAAAAACTAAAAACAGAAACAGTAAGTCACACACATCAGGTAGCCAAAGAAAGTTAATACCGTCATAAAGATGCATTTGCAAACACCAACAGGACCACCATCAAGAATTTCACTAGCAATTCATGGGCATTCTAGTACTTCACATGGAAAGTCAATCTGAATAATCAAGCAGTCTGTTGGTCATACTCACATCAAAACACTACTTTGCTTCGTGGAAAAAGTTGAGATGGTAGTTCATGCCTTCTCTGGACCGGAAGCTCTTGTTACAAAGTTTGCATGGGAAAAGTCGCCCCTGGATGTGAGTGAAGGAATGTCGCTTGGCATCGTGCTTCCGTGGACTTTTGTACGGGCAAACGCCACAGAAAAATACGGTCCCACCTTCGTACGATCCACGATAAACTTCCTGTTCCACTTGATATACTGTCTGGAAAGGAAAATACAATCAAGGAAACCAAGGGAATGGATAGTGGATAACGAAAGTGACATGGGAAGACAGGCTGATATGAGCAGGGGTACAAACTGCACATTACATTAGGCCCCCTTAAATCCCAATTGGACTGAGACAAGCAAGGATTCCATGAGAGATCCCTATGGATAGCAAAAACAATTTTGACATAAATCCATCCAAATACAATCACAGTGGAAAACCTTAACACTTCAAAAATATCCTTCTCATGTGATTCTTGTCCTATATTTTCTCTCCTCACAATGTGGTTGCAATCATGCAAGTCCTACATTTCATTACCTCATACAAGTTTACTGCTGAAAACATGTCACAAAATGTTCATTTTTCTTAGCTAATATATTTCCTATTGGAAGAACATGGGCATAGACCAAGGGTCTGGGCAAAATAATAAAAAAACTTGAAAGTGGCTTCCCACTGGATTTCTTCCAGAGTGACAATTGCCACTCTGGAAGAAATCCAGTAAAATATTAAAATTTTTCTTTTAGCCAGGTATGAGTAGATGGAGCAAGAAAGATGTGAAAAAATGCTATCTTCCAAGGCAACTTTGATACCTTAAATCTTGACCTACCATTAGCAGTATCCAGATATCCTTAATGCAAAAACCAGATTCATCCTCTTTCATGGTACTTCAACTTTTTTTTTAAAAACCAAACAAAAAGAACAGATTAAAAAAAGGGCACTGTCAAACCAACACAGCTGCCATAGTTCTGATTGAGAGTGATGTTGTGAGCCTGAATTGCAGGGAATCATATAGTCCTCTTTTAAATGAAGCTTCATGGCAAGAACATTCTTTAGAACTTTTTTCATGATAATGACTTGGAATCAGACACAAATGAAAATTGCTTCTAATGCATTTAAGAAAGGTGTACTCCTGCTGAGTGACTTATGGTACACCTAATTTAATTATCTTCAACAAAATTGCTATGCACATAATGTTTTCCTCTCCTCATTTCAGATAGACTTGAGAAACAAAAAAATTACTTAGTTTAATTTGCTTTTGATGTCATGAGAAAAGGTTTCCCAATTTTCATTGGAGCAGCAAAGAAAAGTTGCTACCTGGATGGAAGGAAGTCTTTAAGAGTCCCATCAGAGTTCAAAGGGAGTTTTGGCAGTTTCTTGGTACCAAGCCTCATGCCAAATGTATTGATAGAGGCAAAGGGCATTTTGTGGCACTATCAGAACTCAGAAATACCTCCATTTTTGATGGAAGTTAATCCCAAATGACATCATTCAGTTGTTGTTACTTCTTTTTTTATGTCAACTGCTTAATAGATGTGATTTTCTGAAATGGTATTATGACTTATGGGACACCCTGTACGTGGCAAATGTTTTTCAAGTACAAATACCAAATAATGAGCAAAAGAGATTACACAGGAATGAACCAGTCCCTTGAAATTCCTACTCTGCACCTGGCTTATTGAGTACGAAATCCAAGGACTCAGTTTTTTTACTAATATGTATCACTTATGATAATTAAAACTTATGTGAATATCCTGTAGCAGGCTGACAAGGATCACATACCCAACAAGAATCCCTTACTATGGGATAGTCCAGTGGAAAGAAGACATAGATATTGCAGTGATATACCATGCCATCAAAAACTTGACTTTAGGGAAATACAAACTGAGAATTGAGCTGTACATTCATGGTAACTTTTGATCACCATAAATTTTCAAAAATCACACCACCTAATTTGAGAATAGGTTCAGATTAAATAGAAGGAATTCAAATTCAACAGAACTTGAATTACTTTTGCACAAGAAAGAGCAAGGATGGACATGTCCTTTGTATACATAGATATTAGATATGCATACATTCAAAGTACCCCTAGGTCTGGAATCAGATAATGTCAGAGTACAATCAACCAGAGTAATTGCATTTTAATGCATACCAATAGGGATATGAATGTGAAGGAGTTTTGGAATGCCCAATCAAAATGAGGATGATAGTTTGACATCTAGGAAAAAGATGTTTTTGAATGACTCACCAAAGGGTCTACCTCAGGAGGTATGACTTGAGGAACTCCTGAAGAGTTCCCTGGGTCTTTTGTTTCAGAGCTTCTTGTACTTCGAATTTCTTTGTAGGCATAGGAAATGCTCCCAGTTGACATACTCTCCTCCTCCCATGATTCATCCGTCTGGAGAGAAGTGGAACCAATCCAAAATTTAGGGGACATTTTCAGTATTAAACTTGACAATGAAAGTGAAATTTTCACTTTGGCTTGACAGTTTCTCAAAAATGGCATCATAGAGAAAAACTACTAAAGCACTGATGGGCAGCCCAAGAATGATACAAATATTGATGGATAAGATTGTGCAAGCAAAAAACCAATACCAAATGGTTAATGCAGAAACCTGCAGAAGTTTGCATACAAAAAAATTGTGGAGATAAAAAGCAAGCACCTTGATTGAAAGTGTCTCTTCATGATCTGAGAAAGTCAAATTTGACCAGCATATGGTTTCTTTCTCTGTAATCTTGGAAACTAGACTTCAACAGAAAAACTTTTGTTCTCATCATTTTCTACCAGGCTTTATCCTTTAGAACAAAGTTAACAGATTTATTTGCCACTAATAGCAGAATTACTCTCAATAGGAGGTCAGAAAAAAGGTAGCCTCATACCTCAGATGGAGGTTTGCCAGCAGATTCTTCCTCATACACCTCTTTCACCAACATTTCCCCTGGTTTATCTAAACCCATGTTGGAAATTGACTCTTCTGCCTCAGACAGAATTTCAGATTGTGATGAAGTTCCAACAGGAGACTGAGACAGATAAAATAATTTGTTATACAGGACCAATACCAAAAATGCTAAATTTCAAGTGATCCATATGCCTTTTAATATGAAACAGAATTTAAAAAAAGAAATATTCCCATGAGTTCAGGGTTTACCTGGGTATCTCTTTGGTTTTGTTTAGAAGGTGGATCAATATTCCTCCTCAACAGCTTTCTTGGGTAGATGTGATCTTCATATGACTCCCGTATGATCCTCCGCTTGTGTGCAACGGCAGCTTCGATAGCATCTGCAGGTATAGTTGTAGCAGGTCCCTGCATCTTTCCATCACCTTTCAGTCCTATCACCTCCAGATTCTCTGCCACTCGTATGAATTTCTCCAAGTCTGCTGAGGGAACTTCCACTTCCCCATTGTACATGAATTCCACTAGCAACTTCAGAATGTACATCTCAACTCCATAGAAATGGATGGTGGGGCACCCGGTCCCATCCCGCTGCAAGATTCGCTCCAGGTATTGACTACCTGCCGAAAGCACCAACTTATGAGCCTTGAGGAACTGGTCCTCACATGAAAGGGTCACATCCACAAATATCTCCCTGTTCCTCAGCCGGTCAAAGGATTGGAATGCTTCTGAATGGTGAGAATTCCACTTTAAGTTGAACTTTGTCATTGTGAAAGCTTCGCCACAAAGATATACCAGTATCTGGAATATAAGAAAGAAGAGAAAAGAAATATAGCAAAAACTAGAGGTAAACAAACAACCAACAGTGATGCATTAGGAATAACTTGACTTAGAGCCAAATAGACAAAGGAAGACTTTGTAAAACAGGGGAAAACAGATTTTTTACAAAATCAATGTTACAATATCCCTTTCAGACTAATACAGCTTTTCAACACCATATCGATCCAAATAATGGCATGAGAATTAGCTTTGGAAAGGTTCAGAACACATGAAGTGCTCCTCATGGAATAGCTCCATGAGCCTTCAGCAATGGCAGAATAATGTGAAACTAATTTCACCAAAGAGACCACAAGCAACTAGAGGGGCTATTTCAAATGAAAATCCCAGCCTTGGCTAAACTTTTAATGAGACCCATATGTAATGTCAAACCAAGACTGACACAAGGAAACCTTGGTCCCAGGAGAATCCTGCAAGGGTTACACTAAATTGGCCACTTACCTTCTAGCAGTTGATGGCACAGACCCTTCAACAAAAATAGGTGGGCATGTAAACCTTGAATATAAGCCCTAACTTTTTCCTTAAAATGGCACAAGACTAGACAAAAAGCACAAAATCATGAGACTGATTGCAAAAACATTAAATGGGGTTTGATAATAAAATAATTCCCTTAAACCAGGGTAGAGGAATTCACAGAGAAAGGTCTGAAAACAAAGTAAAACATCAACCTCAGCATGAAGCATGGCACAAAGGGATGAGAATGTGTGGAAGCACTAAGAATTTCCTTCAAAACGTATACTAGAGGATGGCCAAAAAAAGGTAACCACAAGGTCTTCTTTCCTGAGTTTTTTTTATTTATTGAATCCATCCAATACAGCAGTTATGATCAGTCCACCTTATTTAACTGCTAAAAATAATGTCAGACAAGCCAAATTATCTTTCAGTGTTAACTGGTATATCTTTCTTCTGAATTAAAAACAAACAATATAAATATGATACTACATTTCAGTTACCTTTTTTTGGGCCACTCTTACCCTATCATCAAAGCAGTTGCCATCCTTAATAGTAAAGGCCTGCATAAACACTGGCTTCTCAAATTCCTGAATTCCAACTAGAACCATTCAGTTTCAAACTGGATATTTATGGCATTGGAGGAGTGGCTTGCATTGTGAAGCTCCTGCCATGAAGAATGTTAATAAATTAACATCCTTAATGGCACCTGGGGGAGGGGGAACAGGGGAATTCTCATGGCTCTTCAAGCATATTGGTCACATAAGGCAGTAAATTCTATAAATAAAAACATTGCAAGGGGTGGAAGAGAGCTTTTCTCACATCTGTCATGACCACAGACCCAAATTACAGTACATGTTGATGTATCCCATTTTGTACCCTCTGCTGGGAGCTAAGGGTGTACCAGGATATAAAGACTTCCTGATACATTTCACAAATGTTAAGCTTTCTGAGGGTATGCAGTTGGAAATGCCTTCAAGTATTGTGCTTCTTGGTACTTTTATACTTGCAGAGGCCACAGAAGTATGGCGAAAGCCCTCCACACACCCTGCCATACACTTCATACTCCATGTGGAATATGGTCTGGAAAGGCACATAAATATCACTGGTAAGATAACATAACTATAGCAGGTGGTACAGCTCCACTGCACAACATATGTGGAGCAACAAAAAATACTTTCTCTCAAAAACTAGATTACATTCATTTCCAATGACGTCTAACCACCATCAGAAGCTGACGTAAAACCAGCAAAGAATATAAGCTACTTTATGCAATCAAATAAATAACAAGGACCATAAAGGCCCATGAAGAATTTCACAACCAGGCAGCATATCACGGAAAAAACAAAGAACTCAATGGGATACAACAGGACCTGAAGCTCGAAAAAACTTATTGGAATGGACCCTAACTTTATGCTTCTTCATGTCTGAGTTCTCACTGAATCCCTTGCCACACACTGGGCAGACATGAGGCTTCTCTCCCGTATGCGTCCGATAGTGACGGGTTGCATGAGCTTTCAGTGGCGTTTGATACGAACAAATACCACAGAAAAATCGAAGGATTCCATCAGGGGAAGCTCCTTTGTAAATGTCATCTTGGACCCAGGTCACCGTCTGCAGAACCAAATACCACAGCCCAATTACCTTAGCTGTTGGAAAAGTGTGTCTTTTTTTTTAGATTAACACTACTTATGTATGTTCCATCAGAATTCCAAAATCATAGGTCTATATGTTCCTGATTCCCAGGTACTTCACAACTGCTGTTGATTTTCTATCTCCTTGGACCTCTGAACTATCTATTTTATTATAGTAATTCATGAGAATCATGCAGTGGTAAAAAATTGCATGGCAATAAAAGCAAAAGTAAATCTTAGAGGGCAACCAAAATTAAATATTAAAAAATGTCAATTGTAGCACATGTAGCACAAGTTAGCAGCAGTATGTAAGAAATACAATGGAAGTCTTGAGCCTTAAGTTTTGTGAAAATTAATAGAACTGGAATCAGCTTCTTCTAAAATTATAAAGCAGGCAGCAGGCAATGTTGAACATGATAGCATCTTGTTACACTTAAATTATCATCAATTAGTTCAATCATGGAAAAGTAAATGGTTTTCCCTGTGGGCTTAAGGAGCCCAAATATGGCCAAAAACTGGCAAGCAAACTAAATATGAAGGAATGCAAGGAAATGTCTGGAGACAATAAATTAAGCAGAAATAAGAGAAAATCATGCAGGCTCAATAGGAGTTGAATTTCACAAACCGATGGATCTATTTCACTAGGGATAGAGGTTGGAGGTCCTGATGAACTTCCAGCATCAAAATTTGAAGTCTCAGCATGCATGCTCTCCTCTTCCCAATGATCTTCCTCCTGAGAAAAGATCAATCTGCATGAAACCCACTAATTGCAACCACAACTCACTCACTATAGCATGGTCTGCAGTCAACCTCCTGCAGTTGTGCTTCAACAGAGTCTTCATGCTCCTGTTTGACCAGTGCTTCCCCTTCAGCATATACCAGCTTCAGTAGAGCTTCCTTATCATTGGATGTGCTTGGGCCAAGTTCCTTGGGGACAGAGATTTGATGATGTGATGATATAGCCTTCCCTGAAGACTGAGAAGAGAATGATTCTGTATTGTCATGAGCACAAGAAACAGTCTAAAAAAAAAACACAGATGATAAAAGAATGTTCTTCCAACCTCTGCTGATGTTGCAGCTATTGAGGTTGCACTCACTGCATTTAACCGTTGCTGTTTTAGGGGATATGGGGAGTTGGGAGCCGACAGGGAGCATATTCTTCTCTTGTGAGCAATGGGAGGCTCCAGATCATTGATTGGCATATTCACAGAACCAGATCCTTTTAGTCTTCCATCACCTTTGAGTCCTTTCACTTCCAAATTATCAGCCATTTGAATGAATCTCTCCAGGTCTGCTGAGGGTACTTCCACTTCTCCCTTGTACATGAACTCAACAAGAAGTCTGAGGATATGCATCTCAATTCCAAAGAAGTGAATGGAGGGACTGGTGGAGCTATCTCGCTGCAGGATTCGCTCTAGGTATTGGCTACCAGCAGATAGAACCAGCTTGTGGGCCTTCAGGCACTGGCTCTCACATGCCAAGGTCACATCAACAAACAACTCTCTGCTTCGCAGTTGGTCAAATGCTTGAAAAGCTTCTGAATGATGAGAATTCCACTTCAGGTTGTACTTACCTGACATGGCTGGGACGGATTTCAAATTTGCATACTCTGATCTAGAAAAAGTAAATGCCAATTATTGGGAAGCTGGTTGAAAAGAGCTAGTCATACTTACAGACAGATGGCTTCTTCACAAATGTAAAGTAAGGCATCAAGCACTCTAAGGTATTAACTTCATATTTGTGATTACCACCTGAATAAGCCCTTTAATATCATCTGGTTCTTTGGAAAGCTGACAGGAGGTCAAGAGTTCCTCATGGAACACTTCCATGAACCTTTACCATGAACCTTTATCAATAGCTCAATGGCAATAAAATGGCCTTACCTGACACATCACCAAGAAACATAGAAACAGAGTTCCAATCTTAGGTAATTTTTTCATTCAGTTCTGAATCACACCCATCATGGAGGCCTTAATAATGAAGGATAGCATTTTTGAGATCTTGATCCTGCAAGGATTCCCAAGAAAGCACTGCTGAATTTCTTGAATAGCACACAATAGATGAAGGCCAGTATCACGCATCTCTTCCAATCACAAATAGCCACAAATCCCATTGAAGAACAAGTGGAGTTTCTAACTGTGAGACCATTGATTGCTACCCAAGCAATTATCAGATGATGATGACAATAACAAAGATATGTCACAACCACAGAATGCATTCAGGTTTCTCAGGAATGTATTCCCATATGTATTTCTAAACTTCTCATATCGAATGTAATCCCATATATATTTCTGAACAATTTCCCATTAAGAAAGTATTCCCATAATAATAACAATCAGTACTGTCAGTGAAAAACTTTACATTCCAAAAGAGATGGAAAGAAGAATGAATGATTCAATCAGTACCAGTGTGAGGAACTGAAGCTGGAAACAAGTTCTGGAAATGAACCCTAACTTTATGTTTTCTCATATCTGACTTCTCACTGAATCCCTTGCCACAAACTGGGCAAATATGAAGCTTATCTTTTGTGTGTGTTTGATAGTGATACTTTGCATGGGCTCTCAACAGTGTTTGATAACAGCAAATACCACAGAAAAAGTGACTGACTCCATCAGCAGCAGCTCCCATATAAATGTCATCTTGCACCCAGGTCACCGTCTGCACATCGAGACCAAGGCTTATTAGCATTTCTACCGCCTTTTTCCATTTCAACACAGCAAAATGATTCATTAATGACTCAAACAAAGGGACATGGACTCATAACATGAATCTCTGCATAATACAAATTCCAGCCATGGGTGCACTAAGGCCATGCACTCCTTGAACAAAAGCTATCTCACAGAAACATTTTATGCAAACCTTGCACTAATTTTCATATATTATATGATCATGAAAGTTGGATTGATACAAGAACAGTGGCTCAAGAAGCATCTATATGTGTACTGTATAACTGATAAGGCATCAGTGACAACCATTCAGCCTTCTAGAAACAGTGATGAACCAGAAGTTCATGGTATGCTCACTATGTGAAAATTAGCCAAATTTTGCCATTTATTTCAGCTCAAATTCCATGACTGAAGCAACATGTGGAATAACTCCTGACAATCGTAATTCCAGTAAAAGGAGGCAGATCCATGACATTACTTCATTTCAGGATTTTTTCACCTGGTTNGGTATCTTGTGATGAGAATCACCACCCCAAGAAGCTCATGGCAACAGACAACATTAACTGGGACATAAACATGAAATGCTTATGTCCCAGTTGTCTACCAACATCATGTTACCAAACTGGTGAGTTCCAAGGGTATAGTGTGGCCCTCATGTGAGGCAAAGTGCAGCACAATAAAAACATCCATGTGAATGTGAGTAAGGAAAATGTTGACTTGTGTATGAACAAAACATACTTTGCAAACCTATATTGACTTCAAATACCTCTTTCATGTGAACAATACAAATATGTTCACTGTCTCTAAACTCTAGACTTTGGTGAGGTCTGAAGTTTTGCAATTTCCTTCTTTCACACAATGTTGACTGCAAAAAGAAAAATTTCCCATTCAAGTGCCACACATAGTTCACAGGCTGAGGGTTGGTGAATGCACCAGACCTATATGGGTATCCCCTGGTTGATAAGAATTAGACAGGTATCTGGCACATAAGGAAAGGCAAAAAAATAATGACAAGACTGCACACTGGGATGTGTCTAAAAGTGAATGAGAAAGCTAATTTTGGGTGTGAGAACATCCACAGAAGTAAAAGTAAATGAATTCTGTAAAGGAGTTCATGCATGCTCAAGAAAAACTAGGTGCCACCAACCGATTGATCTATATCAGGGGGGATACAGGCTGGTACTGCTGGAACTCCTGATGAACTTTGTGCAGCAGAAATAGAAGTCTCAGTGTGTTTGCTCTTCTCTTCCCAATGCTCTCCTTTCTGAGAACAAATATGACCAATTTGAAACCACCTTCATGAGACAGCAGTCACTACTGGAAATTCTCACTCACCACAGAATCAGCCTCCTGCAGTAGAGTTTCAGCAAAGCCTTCACTATGCTCTTGCCTGGATAGTCCTTCCACTTCATCAAACTCTTGCTTGACCTGTGTTACCACATTGTAGGAGGTGCTTGGGCCAGGCTCCTCTGAGACAGGGACTTGCTTCAGTGGTGAAGCAGATTTTCTTGAAATCTGAGAAGAGAATTATAAAGTTTTACAAGTGAAAGTCTATGATAGATTAACCCCAAATTACATGGCTCACAATACCCTCTACCTTTTTTGGGGGAGTTGTAGTTGAGGATCCAGTCATGGCACTTAACTCTTGCTGTTTCACTGAATGAGGGGATTCCTGAGCCAACAGTTCATGAGTTCTTTTCTTATGAACAATCAGAGTCTCTGCATTGCCAATAGGCACAGTTTCACCAACAGGCACAGTCAACTTAGTAGATCCTTTCATTTTTTCATTTCCTTTTAATCCTTTCACTTCCAAGTCCTCTGCCATTTGAATGAATCTCTCCAAGTCTGCTGAGGGTACTTCTACTTCCCCCTTGTATATAAACTCGACAAGAAGTTTGAGAATACACATCTCAACTCCAAAGAAGTGAATGGAGGGACTGGTGGATCCTTCCTGCTGCAGGATTCGCTCCAGGTATAGACTGCCGGCAGAAAGCACCAGCTTATGGGCCTTGAGGAACTGGCCCTCACAAGCCAGGGTCACATCCACAAACACCTCTCTGCTCCGCAGTTGATCAAAGGCTTGGAGGGATTCTGAGTGATGGCAATTCCACTTCAGATTATACTTACCTGACATGGCTAGCATGTCTGTCATATTCAGACAAAAGATCCTGAGAAGACAGAGACCAATTATTATCGAAGATAGCCAGACAGACATACAGATAAACTTGACACTTATTTTTTTGCTAGGTAAAAGCAACCTCAATGCAAGATGAGCACCAAGTTGATTTAACAACTCCAACATTTTTGCTGCAATAGTATTAAGCATCAATCCAATTAATAGCATGAAATTTATTCAGAGACTGTGTCGTTCGAGGAGTACCTTACGAAGTAGTAACTGAGTCGTCGGTTTATTACCTGAGTCAAATGTGATTTGGTAGTCACTCCTTCGTCGTAACTTTGTCAGATCAATTCTCAGTTCAAAAGGTAAGTTTTCAGAGTAAAACAAATTGGGCAAAATTTAACCCTATTTTACTTACTGCACTGAACTAATAAAGGGATATATATATTTTTTGGATCTTGTATTACACCTAATTCATCTTCATCTCCAGCCATAGACAATGATGATTTTTTTAAATGTAACCACCAAATCCTGTATCCAGATCTCTTAGCACTATATTCCAACATGTATCAATAAAGAATACATTCCTATGTGGAGTGTAACAGTAATCACTTTTGGCATAGGAAAGTCTCACAAATAATCTGAAAGTATATGATGGAGGTGGAAATTACAAACACATAAACGTGGTCTTACTATATTACTTTGATCTTTATAAAATTGGAAGAGTCTGGGTCTTTTCTGATTTGAGTATCGTAAACTGTGTCCACGTACGGTGGGTACAGATTCTATCAATTCCTTTACCCGACTTTTGAATTTCCTCTTGTATATCTCCTTGAATCTCCAGCCCCACACTGGATAAACACAAGGCTCTTCTCCAGTTTATTTTTGATAATGATGGCCTGCATGGGCCCTCCGTGGAGTATGATAATAGTAATTGCCACAGGAAAAGTAAGTGACTCCATTAGAAGCAGCTCCCATGCAAAAGTCATCTTAAACTCAGATGAAATGCAGAGCCAAAAATATCAGGCCCTATTAACTTTGATAATGCCATACATGCCATTTTTCATGTCAACACAAAAGGACAAATCCCTTTCTTTGTGCAAAATGATTCATCTGCAATCCAAATAGGTAGCAGGTGTGAGTGCTTATTGGTAATATAGAGTAATTTATACGTCATCTTTAACCTCTGTTCTCACCCAGTAATCCCAGTTGTGGTATCCTCTATGGCATGCCTGCTCACTTGTTAGTCATCTGTTCCCTCATTTCTCTACATGGTGATTATATGATCACCAACATAAGCAACATGAAAACATTTGAAAAAACCTCAAATAAAATAGTCTCATGGGTCTCATCCCATTGGCAAGACTGGAGATTATAAAAAATTATTGTGAAAAGGCACTCCAGTTATGATTTGGGTTTCAGATAAAACATCAGTTGAGTTTAGATGACTAAGTGGCACAAATTTTTCATTAAAAACACATAATGAAACTTATTCTGTTGATTCATCAGTTCGCAAGGTCAAATCATACTCAAAGATACCATATGAAGTATAGTGACAAAGCCCTTTTAGCAATAAAAAATCAGCAAATTATGTTCACTAAGCCAGCAAATGAAAAAATTTAATTACTGGAGGACCATTAGCACCAATTTTTCATGATCACAATTCTGGTTAAACTCGGGATAAGCAGGATGCAGTGAACCTTAAACTACTGTACTCGTGTTCTCTTCTATTTTCTTGCCTGTTGTGTGATAATTAGCATTCCATGATCCATGCTTAATTCCAATTGATTGACACTGATAATCTAATTATCTCATTAAATTTTATTGGGTTTAGCATCTGTGTTATCTGTGCTAACCAGAGGATATCAATGCAACATTTTGGCTGGCAAACAAATGGTTGCAGCAATTCACCAGTTGACCAATATCAAAATTTTCTGCTTGCTAGTTTATTGTTATCATTTGGGTCTAGGTGGTTTGATAGCTGGATGGCAAGAGATGAGTTGTCATCTTTTGCCATCCAGATTAGGTCTAGGAAAATTTATGTGAATGTGCCAACCCTATTGAGACTTCATATCACAAAGAGCTTCAACACTGCAGTTCGCCCAGATCCTTCTCTACTTACCCATTGTGTGATCATAAATCCTGGCTGAAAATTTTTGTGAAATTGGCTTGGAATGAATTTGGTACTTCGCTCAACAGCACGCTCATCTTCACTTTTTCTTCTCTGCTGTCAATTCCTATCTGCATGATTAACTTCTTATTTTTCAGGTTAGTTATGCCAAAGCAACAATTTCCCAAGATGGATTAGATTTCAAATTGAAATCACTTGCGAATAGTGAGCCATAGCCAGCAAAGAACAATTAGCAAATATCTGTTGTTTGCTGGCTATGGCACACTGAAACCTGGATTATGGTCAGAGTTAGGCCAAAGCTACTCTGTTAACTCAGGAAAGGATTTCCTTATTCAAAGTCACTTGCAAAACTATTTCTTTATTGGGATTTAAAATTTAGCCCATATTTCTCAACTTTTGGTTAAAAAAAAAAACAAGTTCTGTGCCAATCAGGATACATTTAGAGTAAGATATTTGAATTCTGATCACAAGAAGGCTGCATTCAATTATGTACAATCCTTTCCCATAATTTTTCTTTCAAGTCTTCATCAAAAATAAGATTAAGGTGTAGATATAATAGCCTTTGGCATCTGGTCTCACTCTGAATCGGTTTTTGAGTATCTAATATCAAAATCAACAGAATGTCTAGAATTCTGCTAGTTTTCATTAATGCAGTTAATTTTTGCCACAATTGATATGGCATGGTCCATTCCCTCTAGTTTCTTGCAGAGATCAATGAAACCTTTACCTTGAAGAGGAATTACACAATCCATTATACCATTATAGAATCTTTGTTATACTATTCATATAAACTACCATAAAGAGGACTGAGCTAGAATGGAAGATGCTGTTTTCCTGGTGTCCTTTGGCTGATTAGAATCAGTATAAATTCTTCAGATCAGTGATGCAGCCAAGGGGGGAGGGCTTGGTTTTCTTCAGCTGTGATATTGATTAACTCTCATATTGTGTCACTTTGTCTTGCATCCCCATCCCCCCCCCCATCATCAATCTTGCCTTCGCATCAATCCAATTCCACCCCTATTATTAATCAAATTTCACCCCTCTAGAACTTCATGGCCCCCAAAAAATCACACAGGCCACACAAGTACACCAGGGATCTCCCTATTAACATGCAAGAAAAGGTCTCTTTCCTTCAGAGGCAGAATCAGTGGGAGCTGGATGGAGATAAGAAGACATAGGAAGACAAAAGACAGAAAGAAGGCTTGATTACCGAGGAAAAACAATCAACAGTGGAAGAGTCCAAAATGAAATTTGTCCTGACCATATCTAACAACTGAAAGATCCCAGAAATAGAGAATAACATGCTTCAGAAGGCTAAGAGCAAGTCTGCTGCTCCTCGTGGAAGAATTCCATGAGCCTCCATCCATAGCATGACAGTAGAAGAATTTCACTAAGAACCAAGAGAAAGCTGTATTGAAAGCGAACCGCAGCCTCAGGAATGTTTTGATTCATTTCTGAATCAAGTTGTCATGCAACATTCAGTAAATGTGGGTATGACTTATTTGAGGGATATTAGTTCTAAAAGCATTTCCCACAAAGGTCAAACTTGAATTTTCAAAAAGCAGCATGCCATTATTGATGACATCTAGCAAGAATCCAGTTTTTCCATGAATAACATTTTTTTCCATGACAAGTCCCAAAGAAGGCAGGCAGAACTTAAATGCAGTATAACTCTTGAGCATTCTCACGAAGATGGAGACAGTTTATACGTACCATAAAGGGGAGCCTATATGGAAAGGCGGTGTATGCATCAAGTTGATTCAATTTGCAAATAAGAGAATTTGTTAAAATCTTGCATTGATTGATACATGAGAAATGAACCTTTCAGAATAAAATCTAAGAGCAGGAGAAGCAGCAGCATCACTCCCTCATCCACCATTCCTCTATATTCCAGCCAAAACTTTTGCATAAGTTGTCATACCACAGTGAAGCTTTCCAACTGCCAGCAATTTACCTGCATCATGCCTAAAATTTCAACCAATGAAAGAAAACGAAAAGAATTAAAACTCTGCCAGGAACCATGGGAAGTGCTGTTTTTCATTGAGAAGTTAGTTTAAATGAGCATATATGGCCAGGAATTGCACTATCCAGGAAGTAATTATAAGGATATGGTACATTGTATGTCAAATGCTTGCTTTCTGTAGCAAAAGAGCATCAACAACTGCTTATTTACAGTACTATGATGCAAATGCAACTTTACTGAAGAAATGGATCATTGGTAGGGAAAAAAAATTATTCCACCTGATTCCCTTCAGAGACAGGACAAGAGACAAATCATGACCAATGGACCAATGCTAAATTCCCACTAGTATGAACCAGTATCAGCGGGAAGCAGGTATCCCAAGCATTAATAAGAATCCTATGATGGGAAGTACATTATAAGATTGTGTCATACCAGTGTCAACAGAAACAGAAACATCTGTCTGTACAGCAAGAGGAGCTGGAAAAACATAAGAATTCAAGAATAACATCTCATTTCAAATAATTAGATTTTATCACACATGTGCCAAATTCAAACAGGAATGTCACGAAGTTGCAATTTGGAAGGAGAGAAGTGTGGCAGGTGAGTGGGTATATATTAAAAACAATCTTCAGTAGAAGTAGGGGAAAATGTTCATCTTGAATATCCCATGGACACCCCTTCTCATATGGGGGTTGAGGGTGATCCCAGATCTGTAGACTTTCCAAGACACTTCAGAGGCTTGTGGCGTTTCCCATGGGTATGCGACAAGAAATGCCTGCGAGCATCATGCTTTCTGGCACTTTTATAACCGCAGAGACCACAGAAGTATAGAATAAGCCCTCCAGATGCTCCACCATACACTTCATATTCCACATGAAATATGCTCTGGAAAGGCACAGACACAATTCAATCCTATTATCAGCAATAGATGCAGCTTTGAAGAATGACCTCAGCAAACTCTTTGATACAGTCCATTGTTCCCAATATGTTTTATCTGGAATGGGTTACTGAGATCATGAATATACTGATTACCTCACCCAATTGTACAGATGCCCTCCCCAAATGTAAGATTGTGGGCTATCAGATTTAGCTGAAGATAAGTCACAGTGGCCATGCATGACATTTGGATTTAAATTTATGCATACACTAATTTCCTGTGAGCACTGAAGGCACACTAAAACTTTCAGAAAAAATATACTCAAAATCAGTTTTTAGTGAATTTATGCTGCAGGCAGTTACAATTTTCCCTATGTCACAAATCTGCATGATGTACAGATAATGATTCTTTTCAGTATCCACTATTAGATGTAAAAGTGGACATCTAAGACATAAGGTCCATATAGTGTTCTAGGACTCAAATATTATAGGGGAATCATAAGGGAGTCAAGGATTGCATGAGTTAGACCCAACTAAAATCCTGACTCTCAGACAAACTATGCCAGTTAAATTCCTTCAGTCCCTGCCAGAAATTTAACCCAGACCTCTAAATTTGCAGGCCAGTATGACTTGACTAGAAAAGAGATCTCCAATTATGAATTGAACAAGATAGAACTAAGAAAATACAAAGGAGAAAATTATATGCTTATCATTAACACCAGTAGCAAACACCAGAAGTGCACACAGAAGACCAAGATGAAGTGCCAGCAAAAAAGGAGAGAAGAAATAGCAGTAAAAAGAACTAAAAGGGGCCAAATAAATGGTTTTGAACTATCAGCATGCAATCAAATTCAGCAACAACAGGAAAGAGGAATTCAAGCTTGGAATAGGTTACATGAATGAACCCTCATTGAATGGGCTTTCATGTCTCTCTTTTCCTTGAATCCCTTTCCACAAACTGGACAAACGTGAGGCTTTTCTCCTGTATGAGTTAGATAGTGACGTGCAGCATGAGGTTTCAGTGCTGTTTGGTAGGGACAAATTCCGCAGAAAAAACGAGCAATTCCATCAGGGCCAGCTCCTTTGTAAAAGCCATCTTTGACCCAGGTCACCGTCTGCAGAACCAAAGACCAGAGCCCATCAAGTCTGCTGCTGGTCACTCATGAGGATTTTTTTAAAGATCAACAAAAAGGAGGAAAATTTCCAAATTCCTGAATTAAACAACTTTGAAATGCATTAAGTATAAAATTCCCTCATTCAATCTTTCCCAGCAAAATGTAACAGGGTTGGATTTTTTACACTGTGCTGATTTTCCAATGGCCCTTAGCATGTAGAGTTGTTCTCAAGCAGCAGGGATCCACATAATGGGACAGAAAGCAAACCAATGTTACTTAGTGTTTTATCAATGGGAAGTACTAAAACGTGAGCCCATCAGCCAGGAAAACAAGGACATTTCAAATAGACTTAACAGGGCAAAGGGGGCTTTTTCAGAGGATCTTCTTCCTTTTTATGGAAGGAGGAGTCATAAGAAATAACCTCTTGCCTTGAAGTGTCCATCAACCCAAAGAAGAATTTTGCTTGAAGCATTCCCATGCAATATAAAAAGGTTGCAGAAATTGGATAGCAAATGAGTTGAGTACACTGCTCAAATAATCTGTCGGTATCTCCAAAATACCATGGGCATGAGCCTTTTGTACTTTTCTTTATTGAAAGAAAGTCCTCATTTTCCCCACAGATGCACTGGATTTAGGTTCACTATGCAGTTCACAAGGACCCATAAGCCTGATACAGCAAAAGCAAAACCAAATTTGAAGGCATGGATACAGTTCTCAGGGAGAGAGGAAACAAGGGAATAAATACTGCAGATGTGCAGAGCAGGAAGTTTCAATGATGAGTTACTGTGTTGAGGAATACAATATTCACTAACCGAGGGATCTATTTCGGAAGGGATATGAGATGGAGCACCTGAAGAACTTCCTGCTGTTTCTATAAAACCTGAACCACCACTGTGCATACTTTCTTCTGCCCAATGTTCTTCCTAAAAAAGAAAGAAATTAAATCTGATCAAACTGGTGATATTTGATGTTTCATATGATGTTTCATTCAATAAAGCAATTACCCCATAGTCAACCTCCTGCAATGAAGATTCAACAGAACCATCCTCATACTCCAA
This sequence comes from Darwinula stevensoni, assembly GCA_905338385.1. NCBI lineage: Eukaryota > Metazoa > Arthropoda > Ostracoda > Podocopida > Darwinulidae > Darwinula > Darwinula stevensoni. Next base: position 29,401 of record CAJPEV010002202.1, on the reverse strand, counting down.
CTTGACCAGTGCTTCCTCACTATTGGAGCTGCTTGGACCAGGTTCCTCTGCAACTGGAGCTTGTGGCAGGGCTGAAGAAGCCTTCCCAGGAGACTGAGAGCAGAAAGTTTCCATTCCAAGAGTATTTCATGAAAAGTGATCCCAAAAAAAAGTCCATCCTAATAACTGCTTGCCAGATGGCTAGCATATACATATTTTACTATAATTATTCTTTGTACCACAAGTAGCTAGAAAACCACATTGAAAACATACACCAATGCTATTAGCAATTAACAGCATGGAGTAGAGATCAGCTGGCTCTACTCAATTCTCATCAAGTCAATCTACCAAGGCAGTGTAGTAGATATGGTACAACATGATGTCTGACAATGTGTTTCAATAGCAAAGTGCTATTAAACATACATTCAGAGTGCACCATAGATATAACTGAATGCAGTAAGAGGTTCCTAAAAGCAAGTCCTACACATTTCAGATTTCAGTTTCTGGCAACTGCTCTGTCATCTCTACAGAGAAAAGTAAGTACAGTTACAAAAAAACAGCAATACATGGGACAAACTCAGATTGATCTTATCAAGAAAAATTTCTTTTGAAAAATATAACATATCAGAGGAATGACTACTAGGTAAAGATGGGTTAATCTGAAATCATTTGATAATACTCCAAAATGTACTCCAAACTGCACTGCATCCAACAGGAGCATCACATTTTCTTATCACAGCCTTGGTTTGTCTCATAAAAATAATATATGATGAGTTTTAACCCATTTCAAATACTCAAAGGTGATTCCTTACCACAATAACTTCTCAGGTTATTAACAATCATTTATAGAAACCAAGTTGTTGATTAACTTTAACAGTAAAAACAAACGATTTTTTATAGGATAAAATGAACTCAGTGACATATGGCAATCCTGAAATTGATGACCAACAGAGAGTGGATACCTGACATCAATTGCCATGATTCTGAATGTTGCATCTGACTAGAAATAAAAAATTATTAATGTAGAATTATTAAATGTTAGAGGAATGATGATCTACCTGGGCTGAAATAGGATTTGTTGGGGGAGCAGTCATGGCACCTAACCTTCGCTGTTTCATGGGATATGGAAAGTCTTGAGCAGATAATGGTTGACTTCTTCTCTTGTAAGGTACGGTAGTCTCCACATCCTCAACAGGGAAATTCAAATGAGGTCCTTTAGCTCTTCCATCACCTTTTAGTCCTTTCACTTCCAACTTTTCTGCCAGCTGTATAAATCTCTCCAGGTCTGCTGAGGGCACTTCCACTTCCCCATTGTACATGAACTCAACAAGAAGTCTGAGGATATAATTCTCAATTCCAAAAAAGTGGATGGAGGGATTCGTGGATCCATCCCGCTGCAGGATTCGCTCCAGATATTGACTGCTGGCTGAAAGCACCAATTTGTGGGCTTTGAGGAACTGGCCCTCACAAGATAGTGTCACATCCACAAACATCTCCCTGGTCCTCAGCCTGTCAAAGGCTTGAAAGGTTTCCAAATGGTGAGAATTCCATTTGAGGTTATATTTATTTGACATGGTGGAGATGAATTTGTAATCAGAACACTCTGCTCCTGAGAAAGTCAAGGCAAATACATGAATCATATCTAATGGAAATTGAAAAACAACAAGTGAGAATGAACCTGCTTGGTAGAGAGCTTTTCTAATGCTCCTCATGAAAGCAAAGTTTCATGAGCTTCATCTCTCTTTGTGTTATAGAAGATATGCAAGACAAATTTCAGCTTATAAAAAATATATTTCTGCATCAATACTTCAATTGCAGCTGTAAGAAAAGATCAATGTCAATATGTACAAGTACGTTCATTTTAACAATAACAGGCAACAACATAATAAAATAAACAGACCATGCATACCAACAAACTGCTACAGAATGAGGAGATTCATTAATATCAAGAGCTTCTACAGGAAGCTCTCTGCAATACTGAAGAGTCTCATTCAAGGGGACCATCCATAAACCACATCTTCATTTGGAGGGACTGAGAAGAGGTGAGGGAAAAATATCACTCCCCCCCAATCCAACAAATGGGAAAGCAAGGTTTGATGGAGTTCCAAAATTCTTTTTCAAAACTTGCAACACTCTACCTTGGAAAAATTTGCACAAGGCAGAAAATAGCAAATAATGAAATCACATTCCAACAAGAAGTTTATAATTTGTAAGAAAGTGATTTCAGATCAGCTGTTTGCCCAGTGCTGGGAAGGTAAGTCATGTTCTTGCCCCCTTTTCTTGTCATCTTTTAGAAGTTTTTTGCATTTGGGTCAGCTTATCCAGAAAAAATGAATACCACATTCCTTTAGGCTATTCACTGAAAAAAGCATCTCAGAAGGGGCAGATGAACCATGTGGTCGGGGTTGGGGGAAGGTCTAATGAAGGCCACCACAGAGGAAGAGGAAGTAAAAAATTACAGTTTTGGAGACTGTGATTTATGGGCTACCCCATGGACATATATCAGTAAACAGGCATTAGTATGCAAATTTAGCCTTAAAAAAATACAAAAGCTAGAATCATAATTTCATAGGTAATGAAAATCACAATCTCCTAGTAAATAAAAGAGAAATGACCTTCAATAAAAATGTGATCAATCCACCAATTTGATCAGTTTATAATACGAATAGTTAAAAAGATTGATAAGAGGGTAATAGCTTCAATGGATTATGTATAGGTTACAAAATGAGCTGTGGCACTCTCATTCTGCCAATAAATAAAAATGACAGATATATGAGATGGAAATGGACAAGACTGCATCAACTCAATGGTGTCATTCCTCTTACATTTTTTATCAAATATGGGCTGATTAAAATATGATTACTTGAATATACAGCAGCCTACTGTCACTTTGATTTCAAATATCCATAGATTAGATAGATACTCAAGAATTTTATAAGAACATGAAGAGCACAATGAGGCTTTTGTCAGCAATCTCACATTGAAACAAGTTTTTCTTGACCATTATCTCTGTTGAAAATATACAACATATTGCCAGCTGATGAATCATTGCATACCAATTCTTTTTCAAAGCAGTGCTGGCTCCCATATTGATAAGTTGAAATTCTAATGCATATGAAGCAAATAACAGATCATTGTTTTTTGTCTCTCAGGTGACATAGATGGTGGAACCACTGATGAACAATGACACAATTGAGCATGTTAATACTTACCTTTTACCATGTTAATACTTACCTACTTACCTCATCACAGACAATGATTTTTACCATGTTAATGTAATTGTGACTTTAGTGATAGCTAATTACCAGAAGAGGTTAACTGAAATGGCATAATTCTTTCAGAGATGTTCCCCTGATAGCAAAATTCAAGGAAAAGAGAGGAATGTTTCCTTAAGAACAAAACTGGCAAAAATAACAAAATGGGCAATGAACAATAAAAAAACAATAATGTGAAACGATAAAAGTCATAAGAGACTTCCAGCTCTCTGAACAAGAACCACTGTCACATAACCTTTCAATGATAAAAGAGTATCCCTGATAAGAAATCACATGGTGTACAAATTTCTGCATTACATCACTTCCTGACATGTTTTCATATGGTGATCCAACAACTCTCTGGATCTGAACTTGTGGCCACAAGTGTTACATTTTTGAAGGCTTCCTTTGATATGTGACTGAAAATGACGCCTTGCATCCGTCTTTCTCCCGCTCTTGTATGGGCAGACTCCACAGAAGTATTTCGTAAGTCCTTCGGCTATTCCCCCATACACTTCATTCTCAACATGGAACACTGACTGAAAAAATGGAACCAAAAGGTAGTTTTGAAAGGCAATCTCAACAATACCAGCTCAAAATCACTTCAGTGTTTTACCAGTGTTCACCAGAACCTATATAGTCAGCAATGGCTTTAGCGTATCAAAGAGATGCTCAACTCTGTCTTTCCATATTATCTTCACCAAATTAAAATAGCCCTTGGTTCCACCATTGATTATTCTTATGAAGGGGAGAACTGCAACTCCTACTCAAGTTTTTGACAATGAATTTTAGAATAATGTCCAAAAGAAGCATAAAAGTGGCCAAATAAGGATATTAAAGGAGGTGGTTTTGCAAGAGAGGCTCTAAACTGAGCATGTGGCCATACTTACCAACGGATCTATCTCAGAAGGAATTTTGGAGGGAGACACAGGGCGTTCTCTCAATTGTGCTTCTTCATACATCATACTCCCAGGCTGCATACTTCCATTCTCCCAATCCTGTCCCAAGACAAATACTGAGTGAAGGTGAAATGGTGTTATCTATATTTTAACATGAACTTAAAGCATCCTTTATGCCACCTAGAGATGATGTTTTCTAAGTCAGGTTTTTTTACCCAGTCAAAATAAGATTAAAAGATTATGTAATAAAACAGCACAATCAATACGAATATAATTTTTCCTGAACAAACAGTTCAAAAAAAAAAGGAAAGCAACAATTGCAATAAAAAAAAGTGCTGAAACCTGAGTGGCATCAGGTGATCCATGCTTAAAATCCCCTTTTGCAACCAATCCATCCGACTGAAAATTTCTGGGAGCACTTGGAGCTGTTTCTCCAGTAAAAGTCATTGGTTGAAGCTGAGATTGAGGTATCCCATTTGGAAACTATAAGAAATTAAATTTCAGAAAAGAATGAGATTATAAACTTTGACACGAATGGGGCTGGTAACAATCCAATTGTAGGAAGATAATTTACCTGCACTAGAAGAGGTGTGTAAATGGGTCCATTTGCCAAATTCCTTCTGGTTGGTTCCTTAGAAGGAAGAGAACCTTCTAAGGACTGACATGCTATCTTGCGTTTATGAGCAATAGCATAATTAGATTCCACAACAGGTAGAGGCATGTCAGATCCTCTTGTCTGCCAACCTCCACTTAAACCTTTCACCTCCAGGTTCTCTGCTAGCATGATGAACTTCCCCAAGTGGGATGAAGGAACTTCCACTTCCCCATCGTACAAAAATTCCACCAGTAATTTTAAGACAAATATCTCAACTCCATAGAAATGGATGGTGGGACTGCTGGATCCATCTTGTTGCAAAATTTGCTCCAAATAGCTACTACCAGCTGAAAGTACCAACTTGTGGGCTTTCAGGAGCTGGCCCTCACACGACAGGGTGACGTCCACAAATATTTCCCTGTCCCGCAATTTATCAAAGGCTTGAAATGCATCAACATGGTGAGTGTTCCACTTCAAGCTGTACTTGCTTGACATCCTTCACATAGGTGCAGCCTGCAATCAAGTAGATAAGCACCTGAAAAATCAGAGCATTTCCAGAACATCCTTGAAGTTTTAACATTCATTATTCAAAAGCATGACAATTAAGGACAGAAAGTCAAGGAAAAAGCTCAAGATTACTTTCAATGCAAGAATGCTCTTTTGGACATGAATATAATACAATTCAATGGAGAGGTTCAGAGCCACAAAGACTCCTCATAGAGAAGCTCCATGAGCCTCAATCACAAACATATTCACTTCAAATTTCTCTTATCCTATGAGATAAAGAAAAGCAGGTTTCAGAAATTCTTCCATGGATGGCTTCAGCAAATTAGATGCCTTCGTGGACCAAGCTGCAAGACTAACAAAAAAATTAGGTTCAAATGCTGAAACCTCCTTTAGTTAATGGTCCTTTAAGAATACATGGATTCCCATGGAAGAAAAAGAGCTCTTTAGCTTAAAGGCTTCTTTATCTACCCTAAATGAAGTTTCTGCATTCAGGCCTTAGACCAGGGATGTGCAACCCACGGCCCACGGGCTGCATGTGGCCCGTGGACCTGCTTCTTGCGACCCAGTAATGCATAATGGGTTAACAGATGAGTTTCTTTGCGGCCAAAGGCCCATCACAACTTTGGTCATCCCTTAGTGACAAGAAATAGACTGAGTCCTCACTTCCTTCTAATATTTCCTCACGTGGGCAGTGCTATGGAGGAAGAAGGTTCTCAATGCCAAAGGCTATTTTTGGATGTTGGAATTTCCTAGGGGTGGCAAGGAGGTAAGGACCATTGGCCAATCAGTGCAACCTAATGCCCTCATGCCCTGAGGACGAAAGAGGGGAGCCTTTTCTTTTGCATTCTGTGGCCTGCATCAGGAGTAACACATTTCCATGCAGGCCACTGCTGATAAAGGTTGCACACCCCTGCCTTAGACTTTATCAGGAGTATTAGGATTTGTTGCTGTGTATATGCATCCCATAATTGTCAAGATTGGCTCATAGCATCACTGCAAGAACTTTCCAGATTTGCAAGTACTTTTCAGAACAACCAGTACTAGCATCCTAGTAGTTGATACACCCCAAGCAAGACAAGTCCATCAGAGCCTCATTTGTTGAAATTTATTCTTTAAAATCTCAAATGGCACATACTCAGAACAGGTGTCACCTAGTCACAACACATCCAGTGACATTGACCATGTAACCATGATGTTTCATTGAAATACAATGATACTGGCAAGGAGTATTGATAATTACTGAAGAAACTCCCAGGTCTCAAGACCTTGGTCAAGGAAGTCACCAAATTTTGGAGCCAAGATGTGTGTGACCATGAGCTGTGCAGGTGGGAATTCATAGAGGAAGTGCTACTTTCCACTGTGATGCCTAATCTAAGGCACTAGCACTCCAGTGCTCTGTGACCATTGTTTCATTCTGAGCAGAATAATTCACAAAGCGCCACCAGAGAAGCGGACATTCTCAACACTCTCTGAGGAAGGAGATCAAATTAGCAGTAAATCTACTGGGATCTAGAAACAGCAATAGGAACCTAACTAATCTGAATGGCAGCATTGCCATGTGCTTTCAGAGCATGGTTTGTCATTTTTTTCTTTTCATTAAATGCCTTGTTGCAAACTGGGCAAATGAAAGGCCGCTCCCCAGTATGCAATCGAGAATGACGAAGAATATTTGTTCTATGAACTGTTTTGTAGCCACATATTCCACAGAAGAACATTGAGATATGCCCAGCTGATCCCTTGAAGATTTGCCCCTCCCACACAGTCACCGTCTAGGACAAAATAGAAAGATTTTACACAAAATAATTTTCAAAATCATGGAATTTAGTTCACACTTCATAACCTATAGTATGGTTGCAAAGGGAATATAAAGTCCAAATGTATTAATTATAATCTAGTCTAGGGCACTCACAAGCAAATTAAATGAATATATTTCAATATCCAAACCACAATTATCCAATTTGTGATAAATGCATGCATGAACTTCAGCCTTGATATTCATGCTTAATGGCAACTTGAACTAGGCCATAAAATCATCCAAGACAATAGTGAAACTGATGGGGCTCTCAGAGATAAGACTTGCAGATAGAGAAAAATCTGTTGGAAACTGGAGCCTTGGCTTCCTGTCTCCACTGTTGCTGCTTGATCATGATCACTACTATCATCATGATATTGTACATCCTTGCCATGACACTGAAGATTGTTTTTGATACTCAATGATTCTTCTAACGTAATCCACCGAATGCTGCAATAACACATGACTTCTGATGGGCTTCCCTAATGTTGTGCTCTTCAGTGATCATAGGATCTGTTCACACAATGTAACTAGCCAAGTGCAATGTTATTACCAACTTTAACAAGCATTAAAGTCACTGTGGTGACTTACAAGTCACCACAGTGGCAAAGACAATTGCTATAAGTCAATGTAGTCATGACCTATATCACTGTTTCTACAGAAAATATCAGTGTCAGCATAGACACAAGGTCAATGTCAGTAACTTTTAATAAGCACTAAATTCAGTTTCTTTTTGGAGCAGCTGCTAGACAGAGGTAAGAGGGGGGCATCTTCTCTTGTCAAAGAAGAGAAGAGAGGCCAGAAATGAAAGGACATAAGAAACCTTTCAGACCACCTTCATCCATAGGGCAGAGGTGCAAATGAGGAGCATTAGATAAAGGCACCTCATATATCATCATGGACTGCAATGCAAATGAAAAATTCTATATTTAGAGCTGAAGTCTTGGCCTTAGCTTTATGCTATATTGATAACAGAGATAGGAGAAGTAAACATTTTGCAAATAGAGCTGCTACTTCTCCAGAGTCACATACAGGGATGGTTTTTGACAAGCCCCACAATAGGCACCACTCATGATCAAATCTTAACACCATTTTGATTTTCCATGTAAATCCTCACCCACATCACTCTATGAGGTCTTTAAGTCCACAAACTTTCCTCACATGTAGCCATGCAATACTTCTATCATACTGAAATAGAGTTTTTCAGCATCTTCTTATGGTAACTCAGGTAAAAAGCACTGCATCCATTTTAACAGGGGAGAGATTGTTTCACTTTTCTCCACCTGGGGTATGTGCTTTTGGGGGTTCTCACCTTAACTGAGGATCTGAAAATGAACTAAAATTGAAAAATGTATATTTTGACCCATCTCAATAACAAAATCTATGGATTCTGAAAAAAGTGATTACTGGAGTTGCCTCCTTATGGCTATATGGCTCATGAGGATCTTAATTACTGAACTAGTACAGAAAATTAAAAACCAAAATGAGCTGGGCTGCTTAACATGTGCAAGGAAGAGTGCCTTCTTCCTTGTCCATTCACTCTACTGGATCTCAAAAATAAATCCATCCTCAGACAAGTTGTGCAAATTTATAGCACACCAACTAGACAATATTGGTAGAATAGAAAATAAAAACCACTTTTTCAACCTCAAAAGATGAAGGACAAGCTCATATTTTAGAGCCACATGCACCTGGCTCACAGGTGGAGCATAACAGGGAGCCATGAACAGCCCTGTGCAGTGCAAAGATTGTTGCAACTCTCTCCATACACAGCTCTGCATCCCTGTGGTTGACTACCAAATTGTTTCACCCATTGATGCTCTTAGCATTTAGCACGTAATTAACCCTATATATAGAATTTCCTTCATGGATGATGACAGATTTTTCTCCACATCAAAATAGCAGAAGAGAAAATTGTGGATAGATATATGCAAATAAAGGTCAAATGCTTGAAACCTCTCTTTCACAGTCAATCATGACTTGGTCATACACAAGGATAAGCAGGATAAATGTAAAAGAAAGGAAAAGGGCACTTTTGATTGAACTCCATGCAATGAAGAAGAATGTTTGATGACAAGCAAAAGAAAAATTATGAAACAACATTCACCTTTAGGTCAATGTCATGAGGAATGACCTGAGGAACTTCAGATTCATCTCCAACTGCACTATGACACTCAAGTGCCTCCTGCTCCCAATATTCTTCTGACTAAAAAAGATGTAATGCACTTGAATGAATCAACAGAGAAAGTATACAGGGTGGGTCAAAAGTAAGGTTACACTTAACTTACATTAGTAAAAGAAATTAAAATAATTTATGTAGGCTTACATGTGGAATGTGATGGTAACATTTTTTTTAATTTACTTAGAACTTTGTTATTTTAATATATTCCTATTTCAATAAATTTTTGTTTCACTATATATTAATATTATTGTTTGTTATTGTTGTTTTTACATGGAACTATAAGTGTAACCTTTCTTTTGGCCCACCCTGTATATCCAATAGAGAAACTAAAGGCATTTTTATGAATTATTATGACAGTTCCTTTTCTGAAGGAGTTGTTAGGCAAAACTGTGACTGGACAATAGCTGTATGAATGGCAAAATGGCATCTACTCCAACACCTAGTAGTTTTATTTGTCCTAGCACTCCTGATCAGTTGAGAGCAGATTAGAAAAGTGTTCAGATGTGGGATTCAATCTTCTATCCCTATTTCTTTCTCATAAATTATTCATGTCTCTTTGCATGTTTTCACTTTCATTGGTTACATTACTTGCTTGATTAAAATGTAAAGAAGACATCTTGTGTGAATGACAAACCTAATAGCTAACCCATATGGGGAATGACCAACATAAAACAAATAGAACAAGATAACTAGTATTCTTTCTAAAATTAAAAGCTCTAAAAAAAATTGACCATTAAAGGTCCTGCAAAATTACTTATTCCTACAAATAGCAAGATTCTCATCCTGCTTCAAACCTTAGTGATCCTTCAGGCTATGTCGAAGTAATCAATATCTACCATGTACTAACCTTGGCAGTAGCACAGCTCAATGGGGATCCAATGGGTGACTCCTCTTTGATCAGAACTACTTCATCACAGTTACTATTGGTACTTGCGCCAGGCTCATCAGCTGTGAACTGAGACTGATTTGGGGCAAAAGATCCCATTTGGGGCTGGAAAAGTTACACAAGTTGCATGAATTAAACCAATACATCATATGCTGTGGCAAAATTTGAGAAAGCAATTACCTGTACTGGACATGCAGTTGGTGCTGGGCATTTCACATTATAAGCTTGCCTTGGTTGCTTTATGGGATAAGGAGAGTCTTCAACTGAATGTGGAACACCTCTTCGCTTGCTGGGGGCAACACTTCCATAATCAGTTGAAAAGGCAGCATCAATTGGTTCCTTGGAATTGGATTGTCCATTGCCTTTCAGTCCCTTCACTTCCAAGTTCTCTGCTACCTCAATGAATTTCTCTAAATCTACAGAGGGGACTTCCACTTCCCCATTGTACATGAACTCCACTAATGACTTGAGGATGGACATTTTAACACCATAAAAGTGAATGGTAGGGCAGTTCGTCCCATCCCGCTGCAAGATTCGCTCCAGATACTTACTGCCAGCTGACAACACCAACTTGTGAGCCTTGAGGAACTGGTCCTCACATGACAGGGTCACATCCACAAACATCTCCTTGCTTCTTAGCTGATCAAAGGCTTGGAATGTCTCAGAGTGGTGACAATTCCACTTCAATATATACTTATTTGACATTTTAAGCCTCACTTGATTAGAGCCCTGGACATTAACAACAGAATTCAGATGGACATCATGCAAAGTGCAAACAGGAGGAAAAAGAATGCTTACAAATCAGATCAGTAGATAGACAACAAGCCAAATAAGGCTTCCCATGAAAGAGCTTCATGAGGTCTCAGAGAAATTATTATGCAAAGCAACCTTGGCTATTGAACTTTGGTTTCTCTAATCTCCCCCACTGCAAGCCTGAAAATGATAAACAAGGCCCTACAGGTGCAACAGCTATGGGTAATGCAGGAAAGCAAGAAAGGAGTTCTCTATCATTGGATAATCTGCAATGGTTTTTTAAATAAACCCTAAAACCACCAGTTTTGCATTTCCAGCCCTATACCCATGATATGATGTCTCATGCCCATAGAGCACTCAAACCACCAGGGTCGAAAGTGTTAATAATCCATTTCATTTACCATGTGACCATTCCCTTCTGGATCAATGATCCTTAAATCAATGATCATGAATGGTATCAAGACTGAGAAAGTTCAACTCGCATCAGGAATATCTCTACCCCAAATTGTTGTTCATCTGTCCTGGCAATCAGAGAATACATGAGCAGTTTGAAATTAGAAGTGTTACTTGTAAAATCTGCTGATGACACCTTGTCCAGTTCATCTTACAAACAAGAACTTACATGAACTCACAACATTTAAAATTGAGTTCCAGATATGCCCCCAAGCAGCAGTTATGTCCTGAATCCTGGCAATCCCCAGATATCATGAATTCTCAAATAATCAAATAATTATTGCTTGCATTCCGAGCAATATTTTGGCACCACTCTGGTCAAGAATGTGAACAAAGTTTTTCTCCCCCCATATTTCAACCACCTTAAAATTCGGTAATCATCCTATAAACAAAATTAAGCCTGAAAATAAGGGATTGTTGAACTTGTACAACATATCTGTGTCCACACTGCCATTCTTGCAATGTTCCCTTGTGCCACTCTGGCCATCTGCACTTCTCTTAAACTAAATGAAAATTAATTTCTCAACTTAAAAAATTGTATTCAGTTGGAAAGGAGACTTGCTGGACTAAAATCTGGAACCCTTCAATATTAAAACATCTCAACTTGTAATATTTCAACCATCTACTCAAGTGTTCTCTTTTCCCTAGAGCCAATAAGAACAGGCATAGATAATGGTTCAAAGCTGATAGCTGGAATAAAATCAATTCTACCAGTCAGAACTTTTCCCATCCTGCATAGCCTTACATAGAATGCCCATATGTCCTTCTAAATGCAACTTGTCTGAGAGATAATGAGTTGTGCAAAGTATGCATACTTGAGCTTATTGGAGGCATGTTGAAGAAAAACAAAACACGTTTGTGTGAAACTTTCAACCTCATTTTGAGAAACTTCACCAGCATTATGGCCATGGAATGTCTAACAATAATAGGACATGAGTACCTGAGACCCTAAGATAATAAGCACTTCATTCCTAGTGCCACATATCATGACTTCTTCCCATTGAAATAAATATAGAAACCATCCTATTCCTGCCAACTGTTCTTTCCCACAATGGATAAAGTCTGTCTCTGAGTGGAAAGCTAGTGAACACCATAGCATGTAATCTTCGAAGTTAATGGCAATCTTGCAACTTCTAAACATTAGATTTGGAAAGATTGTAACCCTCCAGGAGACCTTTAGGGAGCCTAGAAATAAAAGAGCTTGTAATAGCAAGTGAATGGAAATTAATGAGGTTCAATACCAAACAAACGCATGATTACACTGTATGGATCAGCTTGGATCGATAGTCCTGGAAGGTCACGCAATTCATGTTTGAACACAAAGAAGTCCAACAGTAAACAACATGAAGAGGATGATTGATTGGACACTGATTTACTGCCACAATTCCAACTTCATACATGCCTCTTCTCAAGGAACCAATTGCTAATATGGTCCTTAAGAGTATCACCATGAAGGGAAACCTTTCCAAGGTATAATGTAGAGCGCCACAGTAGTGTGCTACTTTCTTTACCCATGTAGTAGTAACACACAGTATGCATCAAGTTGAATGTTTTCAGTGAAATAATTTTATTCCTTTTGCACAAACTTCTGGAACACAGACCAGCCATGGGAATGGCTAAGGCTTATACCATACTTCATAAAAACTTAAAATTCTCTTTGATTTGAGCTAGTCCATTACAGAGATTCAATGGTTGATAGATAGCTGTAGAAAGTGTTTCATAATTCATTCATATGTGCACATTCGTGAGAGCACCCTCTCCCCTGTTTATTAGAGAAAGGCAGGATCATAAAAAGTTAACCTTCACAGCAAAACATCACTGTCCCACTGAGGCAGAACAAAGCCAAGAATGAATAGTGAACATTCTTTTCATTTTCTATCTCAATGGCATGATCACATTTAGCAGACTGGATGCTAAGTGGGTAATCAATCTCTTCCTCAATGTGAATGAGATGTCAGCATGAAATAATTGCCATATCATAGTGAAGAAGTGGATCAAACTAATTCAAATTCTCATTGTCAAAGGAGAACCTAAAAACAATAAATTTAATCTAGGGTATAAAAGTAGTGGCATTAACCTGATAGCTCTAAATAGCAGCAGATCCATGTGCCTTAATAGCGTGTTTTGTCATTGTTTTCTTTTCATTGAAGGCCTTGTTGCAAATTGGACATATGAAAGGTCTCTCTCCAGTATGCAAGCGAAAATGCCGATGTATATTTGTTCTATGCACTGTTTTGTAGCCACATATTCCACAGAAGAACATTGAGATGTGCCCTGTTGATCCCTTGAAGATCTGACCATCCCACAGAGTCACCGTCTACAGAAAAAAAAAACCCAAAAGGATTATGAAATTCCATGGTATTTTCAGGCAATTTCATGACCTTGAATCCCTTCATACTACACAACCTTTGGTGTGAACGTGAAGGAAATTTTTTTAGAGCAAATGGAAAACAAGCCTGAGGTACTCCCAAGAGTAATAACAGTATCTAGTTAGATAAAATCATAACCATATTATTTTCAATAAGGCTGAAGCTAGAACTGAAGCCTCACATATAATACTAGCCAATTCATGAAAGCCTTCAGGTCCACCATAATGAAAATTAAGAGTTCTCTGTGACACTACTTGCATCTAAAACGGCAATATCAACTTATTGCCTTTTCTGCTCAAAATACTACTGTTTGATGATGATCACTGTAATCTCAACAGGATTTTATGTAAACACTATAATGGTCATTCTAAGAATCACTAGTAGATGCCAAAGTCTTCATCATTAACATGTTGCAAGGAGCTAAACTGCAATGTGATGCAATATCAATTATGATTTCTCTCCAGCTACTCAACAGTTGAGCGGAAGTACCAACAGAACAGATAATTGAAAGGAAAGGAGTGTTGTGACATCACTGACTTTTTACTTATCTCCAACACCAGATACACAGTTACAACTAGGGATCAGATTTTTATGCTTCACCACTTTTGAGGCAAGGAAACAGCTGGGAAAAATTTATTTTAGCAGAAATATCCTTTCTCTAGATATTAGTAATCTATTGGATTTTTATTCTAACATTTTGCTCCACTACTTCTCAAAGTTGGAGCTATGAATCCTAAAAAATACAATTCCTAGCGATGGCTGACTTTAAGTATAGTTGAATTACACCAATACAATGATCATCAGCTGTGAGCATGAACAATCAATTTTCATATCATCATTTAGACAAGGCACATCATCACCTATTTCCACAATGGCACTGACATGTGGGTTCCCCAATTCAAATTGAGACTGTTAGCTCATTAGCATACATTAATATTTAAGGGTAAATTTAATGACAAGAATAGATGAAAAATGAAAGGACATCAGGATACTGGCATCCCTTATCCCTTATCAAGCATGGATGCAAAAATGAGGCAAATTAGTCAAAGACAGCTCTGACAAAATGCTGCAGAGCAATTGAAAAAGTATGGCAAAGCTGCAGCTTTGGCCTAAATTGCAGTACTCATACTTTGAGATATAAATTTGTTTAAACTGATCATAGACAAAGAGACTGGCAAGATAAAAGTAAAAAAAAAAAAAACTAAACGAGGGGGAAGGGAAGGGAAAGGTCATTTACAACAAATCCTCAAAAGCATGAGGGAAAGGACATAAACTCACCTTGGGATCAATGTCAGGTGGAATGTTCTGAGGAATTCCTTCAGATTCACATCCAGCAGTGCTATCATAGTCAATTGGCTCCTCTTCCCAATAATCTTCTGACTGGAACAGATTAAGAGCAAGTGAGTGCAATCAAAGTATAAAATTAAATGAGGAAAAAGTAGTTAGAGTAATTAGAATAAGTACAGTATTCTAAACAGGAACTGGCACATGAAACTGCTACTGCTATTTAAGATCAAGCAGATGTCTAATAAGAGGTGATGGCTTCCTGTCAAGAAGCCCCTTTTCTTTAATGGGAAAACCTACTTCAATAGTTCCACATCAGATTTGACTTCATAACCAAATCCATCATAGGCTTCATATGAAATGACAAGCAGAGCATACAGCAATGTGAATGGCAATGTGATGCTCAAACTACATGCTGTTCTCTCTGGAAGGTATGATTTGGTCTAGTGGTATACAATTGTGTATGACTTGAACTTTGATCATGAAACTTATGCACTGAGAAATTTAAGACCAGTAATAAAAAAATTTTTAAGTTGACCCTACAAGAATCACTTACTCTAGTCCATGATGTAAAAATCAAGATTCAATGTACACATACCTCAGCAGCTGTACCCACTGGAGATCCATCAGTTGATTCTTCTTTGATCACAACCACATCATCACAATTATTGCTGACGTTTAGGCCAGGCTCATCAGGTAAGAGTTGGGATTGATTGGAAGTAGAAGATCCCATTTCAAGCTGAAAAGTATTTGCACTTAGCATGGAAATTGGCTTTCATCTTTGACACTGAGGCAAGATTTGAAAAAGAAATATAATCACCTGATCTGAACAATCACTTTGCGCTTGGCAATTTGTGTTATTAACTTGCCTCAGCTGCTTCACAGGATAAGGAGAGTCTTCCATTGCATGGGGCATGCTTCTTTTCCGCTTGCAAGGAACATCACCTCCATAATCAGTTGAACAGGCACTTTGTACAGGTCCCTTGGTTTCTGCTTTAAGTCCCTTTACCTCCAAGTTCTCTGCCACCTCAATGAACTTTTCTAAATCAACAGAGGGAACTTCTACTTCCCCGTTGTACATGAATTCCACCAGCAACTTCAGAATGAACATCTCAACTCCATAGAAATAGATGGTAATGGAGCCAGCCCCATCCCGTTGCAAGATTCGCTCCAAATATTTACTGCTGGCCGAAAGCACCAATTTGTGGGCCTTGATAAACTGGCCCTCACATGATAAAGTCACATCCACAAATGTCTCCCTAATCCTCAACTGATCAAAGGTTTGCAGGATCTCAGACTGGTGGCGATTCCACTTCAAATTGTACTTACGTGACATCGTATACCCGACTTAGTTAGAATCCTGAAAAGATAGGCAAATTCAGTGAACAAGAATACTAAGTTCAAAAAGGTAAAAGGGAAGATGGAAAACTGAATGAGTTGAGGAGACAGACAACAAGCCAAATAAGGCTTCCCATGAAAAACCTCCATGAGGTCTCACTCCTTATTGTATTTGCTCATGAGAAGCCGTATTATCTACACTTAGATGAATCCCATTCCACAACAGAGAATGAGTGCAGTGAACCTCCCATGAAGGCACAATTGTTCAAGCACCCCAAACATACCTCCACAACGGGATTCCAGCTTCAAATAATCTTGTTGGATCACATTAAACCCTTAACTGTGTTAGACTTCTTTTGATGTCGGACCTCCCATAGGTTTAGATGTAAAGGGTGGGCCAAAAAAAATGGACAGTTTTCAATGAAACACTACACTTCATGCACTGCAGATATTTAAACCCAATTTGCAGCATTTGAAAGAGGAATGAATCGGCTTTAAAATTATGCATTTACCTATCAAATATATTCAGCAGTTTCATAACTTCCAGAGCTCATATGAACAGCAAACAAAAGCTGCATTGCCGTGTTCTCAGAGGGAGATGGCATGTGACCTTCAGTCATGAATGCCGCTGCCTGTCCATCCCTATCCTATCCTACAGCAACATAATTTTTGCTTGGTGTTTATATGAGCTCCTGAATTTCTGAAACCATAAAAGATACTTTAAATGTTAATACACCATCATAAAGCTCATTCATTCCTTTTTCAAATTCTGCAAACTGCATCAAAATATATGCTATGAGTGCAGTATAGTGTACCATTGAAAACTGGCCCTTTTCTTTTGGCCCACCCTGTATATGGTGAAAAACTTCCCAGTTAGGGGGTTAATGTATTAATTTCCCGACTGCCAAAGTCTATAAACCCCGAAATTGAGTAGAAAAAAAACAAAACATTTCATGGTGCAAGCCTTCAAGGTTCCTCCCCTCCCCTTGGAATATTTAACACTGCCATCTCTTGACAAACTCACAGCACAGAACAGCACAGAACACAAACCAATTAGCTCAACATACAAGCTGGCTAGCAGTTGTTCAGAGGATACACTTCCAATTGGGCTTTCACTTCTGTATTAACAATTACAATGAACACCTTTTTCCTGCCAACTTTTCTTGTTTCTTTTTGAAGAAACAAGAAAAGTTGGCATAACAGTGTTAATAGCCATAACAGTGTTATTTTTCCATAACAGTGTTAATAGCCTTACCCAATATGCAAAGGAACTGCTAATATCAGTATATGTCATAGCAAGATCACCAGTAGCAGGAAACCATACTGAGTACCATAGCAACCATGACTGTCATGGTTAATATTGTGCTGACAATGGCTCCCAAGACCACCTACATCAAAACATGTGCTTCAGGAGACATCATAGTAAACATGCAATGCAAACACATTCACTTTCAACTACTTTCAGAGTCATTCCACAAATGCAAACCTGTTGAGCAGAGGGTTCATCACAATAAAAATATGATTGATGAAACTCAAAGAGTGTAATGTAATTCTTGCATACTAATTGAGTAGCAATCACAGATCTACCTAGACTGATGCTACTTGCCCAAAAGTAAATAAGTATAGTGAAGGACCCCAGTATATTCAATTCCTTTAATGCATACCTCACAAATCAGTGTGTTAAGGCTAGTTCTTGGAGCCCTCATGAATATTTCAAGAGGATTTACAAGAAAAGTGAACTATTAAAGCTCAGAACACTACAACTTCTTTGAGAAGCACTTACTGTAAGCTATAGCCTAAAGCTTCATCGGTCATGAGTGGAATCCATGACCAATGAGACATTTCAAGTGACCACATTTCTCAAGGCAATCACAGAGATAACTGTGATCACAGGGGCTTCTCCCTATAATGAGTTTCATATCACAGAAGTGAATGAAGCTATTTTGAAAGAGAGACTAGAAGATTCATCTGAATAAACCAAGAAAATCATCACAAACTTCTCAACAAAAACTGGATTTTGCTTCTACATACCACTTGAGTCATGTATCCTGATAGCATGGCTCATCAAGGACACCTTCTGGGTGAAGGATTTGTTACAAACCCCGCATGTGAAAGGCCTCTCTCCTGTATGCAACCGAAAATGACGAAGTATATTTGTTCTATGTATTGTTTTGTAGCCACATATCCCACAGAAGAACATAGAGATATCTCCAACTGATCCTTTGAAGATCTGACCCTCCCATAGAGTCACCGTCTAGGAAGAAAAACAAAATTATAACATGGTTCATATACATGTATTTATGGACATGTTCATGTTATAGAACCCCACTATGCTTCACAACTTGTGTAGTTGTGAAGAAGAGTCTGTGACAAGCCAAAACCAGATTTTAAAAATCTTTGAATCTTTGATTTCACTGATGATGGAATGACTGCATTCTAGCTTAAGGCCAGAGTAGGAAAAGAGCAGAAGTTTGTGATATCCAAGAAGTTAACAGTGTTTGATGAAGTTCAAGTACTTCTGCTTCATCATGAATGCTTAATGACAACAGAGCCATCAACAGAATTACCCTCAACTGAAGACCCCTGAGAAAACCTCAGGGAAAATTCCTGCATGAAGTGAATAAAAGTCTCCTAAATTGCAGATTAGGTCTTTTTCTGTGTTCTGTCAGGAGCAGCATAGATTGCCAGGCAGACATAAAAAGGGAGATTTCACTGCTTCTGATGGAAAAGGGAAGCCCAGAAATGAAAGGACAGAAGAATGTTATCAACCTTTCTCAAGGGAAATGGCATCAGTGCAAATATTAAGCAGGAAAAGCAGATACACCTTGGATATGAATGTTACAGGACAAATTCTTTAAAATTCTCCAAAGCTGTAGTGCAGGCTTAACCTTAATGCAATATTTTTTAAGGGGAAAAAAGATAGAAAGCAGCTTGGTTAAGTATAGCAGCATCCCCAGGGCATGAACTAAGGGTAGAATAAGTGATCAGGTACTTGAAGCCAAGAAGGAATTGAGGTAGCTAACTTTCAACAAAAAACATGAAAGGAAACATCCATTCCCAGACTTACATTGGTAAATATTAACATCAAGATACCAGTTTCTTCTACAACCAATCATCATTGGGAAGAAAGAAAAGAGGTCAAGGATCACTTGTAATGAACAAAAAAATTAAAAGGCAAAATGACACTAACAATGAACTCAAAAGAGAAACTGCAAAAAGTGACCTTCAAGACCGAACATGCCGTGAGAGTTTGGTATCGGGGAAAAGCACAGCACAGAATAAAACTCACCTTGGGATCAATGTCAGGTGGAATGTTCTGAGGAGCCTCTTCAGGATCTCCTTCAGCTAAACTGTGACACCCAATCACCTCCTCTTCCCAATATTCTTCTGACTGAGAAAGGGTAATACCAATGGAGTAACAGAGGGTTGGGTCATTTTGAAAAATTATAGCATTCAGAAAAGCAGTTGAAACATAGAGAACTACAGGGAAATATATGGAAATGTAGGAATCGAAATAAAGTAATACATGGACTGGGATGACACAGCATAGGAACCTGGGTCTGAACTGTTGATAGCATCAAGTCAAAAGATTGCTGCATGGTTCCATGTCTTTCCAACCATCTTAAATGCAATATTATTTCCTGTGGAAAACCTGTGAAACGCTATGTTATTCCTGGGTGGTAAGTCTTCCAATGAATATAAATTTACCTTTTACCACATCAAGTTTATGCAAGCCTGTTCCCCCATGATACAATGCACACTAGGTTAACCTAAAACTTCCAGTTAGAAGAAGCCAAAAAATAACTTTTGCTCTGATGATGGATAATTGTTCTCCCAGGTTTGCATATTCTTCACATCACAGTATTAGCGGCCCAATAGTGGGAAAGCTGCAGACAATATCACAAAATCACTTGGATATTTACATGGATTTGCATTTCAAAAGGTACTTTTCCTGAAAAAATGAACAAGATGGGAATGCAATGCTTAATTCTCGCAATCGCTCTTGCACACATGGTGCAACTTTTTGCCAACGCGTACAAAAAAATCGCACGCTTGCGTCTCTCACGAAATCAGCAAAAAACCTCGCATATAGCACGGTCTCTCCTCGCCTTCTTTACCCAACAAACGAGTGGCGCTTCGAGCAGGGCATTTTCCGAAATCAACACTACATCCCCATTCCCCTCTCGTGCAATCACTCACGCCTCGCGAGGAACGCCCTCCCTCTCGGACCGCGTCCGGCGGAAATCGGAGCGGGTGCCGCGCGGGTCCAACGCTTCACCCGCTGCTGCACGTTGGAGGACCAATCAAAACGTGCCACGTCATAGCGAAGCCGCCGATCGCAAAGCGATGGCTTTTGCTCGAAACCGGCTGCATCGACTTCCATTTTACAACGTTCGAATCGAATTCAACACGATTCACTCGACTCCGACCACTCCGAATGAAGCCGACCTCATCCTCACCCGATGATTTCGCGATCGACTAAAATCCCATCGAAATCGCCTCATTAAAAACCACAGAACTCAACGGAAAACGGCAGACGGTCAGTTGACGGTTGCCAGTTTGCCAGTTGCCAGTTGCCAGTTGCCGGTTGCCAGTCGCCAGCTCGCCGTTCCCCTCGATCCTTCCCCTCGACGAACGAGTGAAAGGGAGGACCGAGAAAAGCTTATCTTCCTCCTTCACGACTGCCAGCAGCCACGATAGGGAAATCACGCAATTTCCGATCGGTTCTCAGTGCCTGTCTGGCCGGGTATCGGGCCGGGTACGGGCGCCGCGATCTCCTAAGAGATCTCAGGATCTCTTCGGGGAAAAAAAAAAAAGATTTGGCAAAAGCGGAAAAAGGTGAAAACACGAAAAGGATTTATTATACCAGTTTCCTAGATGGTCTCCATTGGCCTTTTCCCGTTTCTTTCAATTCCGCAATGCATTATGCAAAAAGCAATAGATTAATTTTAAAAATTTACACATTTCTCCTCATAAAGTTTGAGTTTAAATATTAAGGATCTTAATCATAACTGAAAAAGAAACCATTCAATGGGCCCTTTAAAGAAAAATGATTGATTTTGCAACAATTACACGTATGGCAATCCGCCTGGCCCTAACCACAGCTCAGACCCCACATTTTTCGTCCACTCGCCGCCACTCGGTTATAGAAATCCAAAAACTCGATGAAATGGGCGTGAGATAGTGGGCACATTCAGTTGTGACCCGAGTCATGACTCGAGGGTCACAGTGGGCGCATTCAGTCGTGACTCGATCTAACTGAGCGAGTCATGACTTGGAGCATAGCCCTCTCTGACATCTGACTCGACCTTCTGAACGCATTGGGTCATTTAACCGGTATGGCGGCGCAGAGGTTCTTAAGTTAAGTTTAACTGCTTTTCTGAGTTGTAGCAATAGCAGAGGTAGTTGAAATGGGAAAATTGTGCGATGTGAAATTGCTCTGTGCGATAAAATTACCACTCCGGGATATTCATAATGCCAGAGTTCGGACACACCCTCTTGCTATAGTCGTCACCTCAACCAGCAAAAAAAAAATTTTCGACACCAAATTGGAATCTTCTCGAAGCAAATTTGAGAAGGCCTATGCACTTCTCAAAAGCAATTTCGGGATATTGCAATTCGTATGTGCTAGGTCAAGGAAAGAAACAGTCGTCGGGACATCCTTTTGCATCTTTCACAACTTCATTGGCATGTTTCCCCGAATCTGGGTACGTACGAGGACTCGCCGCTGGAGACCTACCATGGATGTCGCCATGTTTGGAGTGATGACCCGACGATAATGACACGATCTCAGAGATCGGGTCATAGCACAAAACTCGGGTCAGGTTCCCGCGTCATCACCCCGATGCATTCAGTGTTTCGTGCCGTGACTCGCGTTATAGCTCGGGTCGCAACTAAATGCGCCCAGTACAACGCTTGCATTGAGGCTTCAAAATCAACTTTACTCCATGGAGACACCTCTAGTCGATGTCATAATCCTGGGCATAATAGTTTTTGAAAAGCACCGCACCTACTGAGAATCATGAACCTCGAGTCATGACCCGGCTCACAACTGAACGCGCCCAGTCACTCCAGTGTTCAGGCCTACCCGGGGGGGGAGGGGGGGGGGGCCATCGAGGACAATCTGCCTTGCGTATCGAGGGGCCTCAAAGGGCCTCCAAGAGGTCTCTGGAAACCTCTGGGCGGACCTGCAAGTACTGCATATGTACTGAATGAGAAGGAACAGAATAATAGAGAAAAGTAATGGAAGGTAATCTCATTTCGAGGTTACGAGTAAAAAGTAATATTATAATGGATTAAATTTAAAGTAATTCAATTAACATAACTTCAAAATAATCTGATTACAATAACACATTACCACAATGCAATACTTTTACTACATTGACGCGATTCATCAATTTGAAAAAATTTTCCATGCGTTGAACATGCGAAACACCCAACAACAATATACTTTCAACTTTGAGAAAAACTTGCTTTTTTTTAAAGCAGTTGGTGCAAATGATATATGCAAATTTTCTCCAAGATCCAAGCATCTACTGTATTTTTACATACAAAGGCAAATTCTATAGAGGAATTCAGTGATAAATATAAAAATCTGAGGGCTTTCACCCCTCTCCTTTCCAGTTCAAACTGCTCACCAGCATTAGATCAAGTTGAACCAAAGAGGAATCTTTTCTTCTTATCTCTACCAGTTGCTAACCACTGATATAACCACCTGCAATAAAGCATGAGCAAAACTTCATATAGGGGTGTCTCAAATCCAATTTCCCTCCAAGAAGATCATACTGGCTGGAGGGCGAGCTACAACCAATGCGATTTACAAGGGAAATCAAGAATAATTCCAAGTTTAATACTCAATTGGATGTCCAGATACGAGGATTCTTCCTTCTCCTAGGATAATTCGTAATTGGTTCAAAATCAAAGTCAAACTCAAAATTACACACATGACCAATCAAGGAAAGGTCAATCAATAGCACAAGCTGCTCACATTGCCTCTTGATCCCTGAAACTGTCTGGTCTGGTAGCCAATATCTTTCAATATCACTAGGATTCTTAATAGAAAAGCAGAAAAATGAAGATTAAGCAGCATTTATGCATATTCAGAATAAGCTTGTATAGACAACACTTGTAGCTTCAGTTGCTCCAGGACTCATAAAAATAAATATCAAACACTCACCTCTGTTACCGTACCAACCAGTGCTCCCTCGGTCGATTCCTCCTTCATCGCGACCACTTCGTCACAGTCATTGTTGGTACTCGAGTCGAGCTCGAGCGACGAGAGACGAGACCGACTCGAGGCATGACGTACCGTTTCGGGCTGGAAAGCATTTGTGGATATAGGCATACATGCTTCAAGAGGAAACAAACAAAACAATAGGGGGATGTAATCACCTGTATTGACACAGCACTTGGTGCTGAACAATGCATATCATATGCCTGCTTTGGCTGTTTGATGGGGTAAGGAGAGTCTTCAACTGAATGGGAAATGCTCCTTCGTTTCCAGGAAGCAGAACTTCCATAATCGGTTGCATCAGGAGTCTTGACAGAATCCTTGGATTGTTCTTTGCCTCTAAGGCCCCTCACCTCCAAGTTCTCTGCTAATTCGATGAATTTTTCTAAATGTACAGAGGGAACTTCCACTTCCCCGTTGTACATGAACTCCACCAACAACTTCAGAATGAACATCTCGACTCCATAGAAGTGGACGGTGGGGCAGCTCGTCCCATCCCGCTGCAAGATTCGCTCCAGATACTTACTGCCGGCTGAGAGCACCAGCTTGTGGGCCCTGAGAAACTGGTCCTCACATGATAGGGTCACATCCACAAACATCTCCCTGATTCTCAGCTGATCAAAGGCTTGAAATGTCTCTGTGTGGTGGCAGTTCCACTTCAGTTTGTATTTATGTGACATAATGCTGACTAGACAGGAATCCTAGAATGAGGGAGAATTTCAGAGGTGATTTTCAGCAGTCAAACAGGAAGATGGAAAAGTGCCTATAAATCATCCGAGACATCGCACCCCAAATATGGCTTCCCGTGAAAAATCGAGGTTTCATCCCAAATGACATTTACCAATGAAACACAAATATGATATCGCTCTAAAAATTAATTAAACATAAAAATGCTCCCCATTTTGAGACTTTGAGAGGTTACATGGATTTAAATAAAATAGTAGATAAAAATGAAAGGAGGGTTCATTGTCCCTCATGTCTCCATCTACCTTTTGAAATAATTGTTCTGAAAGAACTTATTATCTCAATACACATTCTGGCTGATTATTCTTGTCAGGTGAAGCATTCCAGTAAAGCCAATTTTTTTGCAGTATTCACATTAAATCTAGCTTTTGAGATTCATTCCTGGATGGACTCATGAATATTCATACAGAGAGGGAGAGCGATGAAATAGTTACCAACTTCATTGGGAAAACTATTCAATGTAGGAGTTCAAGATTTTCCAGTTCCTTCTCTCTTTCTCTAAGGACAAAAAGCTGAAAACTTTCATCATGATCCTTTAAGAATTCATGCACTCCTATGGGAGAAAAGAGTCCCTTAACATAAAAGCCCCTCTATCTTCTCTAAATGAGGTTTCAGCATTCAGCCCTTAGTCTTTTTCATGCCATGAACAATTTCGATTGCCAAGCCACTGCAAAGACAAACCATGTGTAACCCACATTGTATGCAACAGCTTCCTGAAAATCTTCAACCCATTTTCTAAACTGGACACCAAAGAAGGCATCTTCTGTAATTGTAAATGGTTTAAATGGTCACCACTTGAAATGCTTCACACAGTTTGTTTTCAAAAGGTGAAAGCACAAAAATCGGTTTCATTTACAATTGCATGTGTGCAAAGTGGAAAAAACTGCTTCCCAGTTCAACCCCCTTATTTTTCCTATTTATTAGCAACATGCAAAGATTTTCTGACTTGAAAACCTTCAGATTTTCCCATGATAATCATATGCATCATAAAATCATGATTTCCTCTTTCAAATCCCTTTCATGGCAAAGAATCTACATGATACCTGTCAGGTACTCTTCCCAATATGATTCTCATGCAGAAAGCATGAGGAAATATTGCAGAAAATGTTAGTACAGGGAAAAATAATCTAACATTACACCCAAGTACTATCTTTTTATGGAACAACCCTCTGATATTCTCAGAGGAATCATATGCTCAGGAAATCTGTCACCCCAAAATCATAAGCAATTTTTCTTGGATAAAATAAATTTTACTAATAAACTGATACTCCTGATTCCTTATGGTGAACTTTGACAAGGACTACATAGGATAGAACTCCATTACAGCCATTGGGGCAGGCATTGCAAATCAATGCTTGGAGATCTGTTCATAGGGAAGGTTTACCAAAGGCAATTCCCAGAGCCGAGCGATGAACCCCTTGGAACGCAAAGGGCAAAGCCATAAAGATACAAGGAGTTAAAACTTTGAAAACTTTTTTTTTTTCTGTATTGTTCATAAATTGATGACATTTTTGCATATTTG
The DNA here is from genome assembly GCA_905338385.1 of Darwinula stevensoni. NCBI lineage: Eukaryota > Metazoa > Arthropoda > Ostracoda > Podocopida > Darwinulidae > Darwinula > Darwinula stevensoni. Next base: position 3,613 of record CAJPEV010002202.1, on the reverse strand, counting down.
TGGAAGAGTGAAACATTTTTTCTGACATTTTATTGAGAAAAAATCTCACTTAAACAGGATATATGCAAATTGAGGAAAAATCACAAAACAACTGCATTTAGCTAAAAATAATTTCTCAATGGGAAGCATCAATTTTATGATCATGGAAAGGTGCAAGTAATAAAACATAGGCCGATAATAATAATAAAAATAATAAAATAATAAAGAGGCAGTTTTCTTCAATATCTGAAGGACCCTGAAGCAAGAATCACTAAGTTCAAGCAATCGGCTTGGATGAGCTATTGAAGCTTACATGATATTTTGCAGTATCTGCTTAAAAAATGGCACCAGGCTCATATTAAAATGACCAGTCTGGTTACTTATGAATTTCTGAATTCATAAAATTTACTCTCTAGTACTTCCATCCAAAGTTTTTCTTTTGGCCTGTTCAGATTCAGTTCGTGACTCTTTATAAGTGTACATTCTGTATTAGTGAGATTTGTTCCATTAAATGTCAGAAAAAACACTCACCCATTTTCTATCAAAATACAAATTGTCATTGAAGCATAAGCCATGGATAAGAAACCAATAATTTTTCAGGTGTTACACCTACCTGACACGTGGAACACCCAATATAAATCAAAAAGGAAGCCATTTCATTAAGAAAGAAATAGAAAAACATACATTAATAAATGGAAGGTACATCATGCCTGCTGAATTTAGTTTCTTCCAAGGGCACTTCTGTTCTTGCACTCAGAGAATTTATGGCAATGCTGAGATCCATCTGGTTATAAACCAAGTGAAAAGCACATTGTACAAAACAGTTTCTCATTATTCTAACGCCATAACAAGATGTTCTAAGATAACAAAGCAAAGTAACAAAAACACATCTCCCTAGATGCATTACCTCATATTACAAATACCATGGTCATTATCAAATACCTCAGCATATAGACCAAGAGAAATGCATGTTCTACATAACAGCTGCTCATGATTCCAATGCCACTGCAAAACGTTTCAAGATAATAAAGCAACGAACAAAAAGAAATACCTGTTCCTGACCACAAAGCTGCCATTCGCTCCATCGCTACCATCAAAATATTAAAAAACCTTCAGGCACCAAACCGGGATTCTTGTACAAAGGCTGGCCGCTGATCATAGTGGACGTTAGCGATGTGGTTTCGAAAGGACTGCTTCCAGCGGAAACGGCGCTTACAATACGGACACTCGAACGGCAGGTGCGGAGAGTGAACCTTGTAGTGCTGCGAGATGGCGGAACCCTTCCGGTTCGTCTTGTAAGGGCAATAGCTGCAGAAGAACAGGGGCGAATTGCTTTCTCGACACCAACCCTGGTAGATCCCTCGATCCACATAAAACACCGTCTATAAAACGAAACCATCAAACGACAATTGCTCCGGGCTTCTTCCAACAGACGCTCTATCAGATCCCCCTTCTAGGAACCCGACCGCCTTTACTTCGACTCAAGAGCGATGGGCGGAAAATATGTGTGCCGTGAGGGAACGCTTCCATTTGAACTTCCTCCCACACGTAACACATTGGAAGCGCTCGCGTCCGAAATGAACCAAGGCATGCTGAAATAAGGCGTTCCCTTTGCGCCTCGTCTTGTAGGTGCAAATCCCACAAAAGTACAAAACGAATGGCGGCGAGCCATCGCCTATCGTGGCGGTTGCTTGCCAGATTCCATCCCGCAGGAACACCATAGTCTGGAAAGGAAAAGAAGAGATAGCCCCCCGTATGGCAAAGCTCTGAGGAAACGAGTTTTCTCGGCAATTTTACAATCTTCTCAAGCCCAGATTTGAAATTCTCTTCCAAAAGAGATAGAAATTTATGAATATATACTGATTAGTTCCAAAATCCAAACCTGCACTCACCCTCGAGTGCCCCAAAAGCTCACAATGTGATGACAAAGACACTCTTGGAAGCGACATCGTAGTGTAAAACTAAAGCATAATGCATAGGATTGAAAAAAAAAAAACCTTAGTCTATGCACTAAATTGAATAAATGTCAAGCATTCTCCAAGAAGGCTGAGAAGGTCTATTATTATTATTATTATTAAGGTTATTAGATACTCCTGAATACCACCACCACCCACCAACTAACAGGACTTCCAATACATTCCACAGGGTGAGCCAGAAAAAAAGTACAATCTCTTTTTATTTCCTCCCTACATCAGTACTAATTAAGACACATTCATGCAATTAGGAATACAAATCAGGGTCCACTGAACCCAGAACGATAATTACAAGGAACTCTCTCATAAAAATAAACTACAGATGCCCATCCCAGCATTCCAGCATGATAAAACGCACGCAACCGTGAGTTTCACCTCACACAACGAAGAAATTCCAGCGCAAAAAAAACCTCATACTTCCTTGAAACAAAGCGCATTCCATCAAGAAAGCGCAGCATTATTCATCTTCCAAGTTGCATGAGCATCTCTCAATTAGTACTAACAGCAATCAAGCGAAAAGAGTGAACATTTTTTTCACCCACCCTGTAGAATCCCTTGTTAATCACTGGTTGATGCTAATGATCCTCCAAATTACAAGTCTCAATTAGGAAGGACACAGCAATCAAACAGACGAGGCTGAAAATTTCCTCCCCCGCCATATCCAATCACCCAAAAACTCGCTAAAACTACGCTACACACCTCCCAGCTCTTAACGGAGCATTGAACCCCTTCATTCCCAGACGACCCAACACGACAAAACCCAGTTCAGGAAAAAAAAAAAAAAAACCATGCAACCATGACCTTTTCGAAGTAAAATTCCTCTTCTGCACGGGCAGAAAGCCTGCATTTTTCCCCACTGAAATTATTCAATCAAAGTTCCGAATTTTCATCCCCTCCATTCAGACCGAGCCTTCCGTATGCCCGCAAGAAATCAGCCTACAAGCCCCGATCCATCCACAAATCCTTCATCTCGGCCTGCGGCTAGAATACCTTCGCAACGAATGACGTCGAAATGCACAGTCTCCTACATAATTAATGCAGACCTTGCCAGACATTACAGCGAATCATAACAACCATGAATAATGCCCAGCTGCACAGAATCGGATTTAAATTGAATGGAAACACTTTCCATCATAAAAGTGATCAACAATGAAAGCCACATTATGCCAAGCAGGAAGCAAGCATAAAGGATCCGGAAGAACGCCAGCAAATCGTATTCAAATCGTGTGCAAACGACGGCAAGCTACAGCTTAAGCCCTGAACCCTCATTTCAGGGAAACAAAAGAGCCCTTTAATCTAATGACCTCTCTCGACCCAAAGGAATCTATGCACCCTTAAAGGACCATCAACTAAAGGTTCCCAACCTTCGACCCTAAACGAACTGGGCTCAAATTTCACTCACGCGAACAGCCCTGAAACGGAATTAAACGGAACGGTGCTCCCAGAGAATTCCTGCCACTGGATTAGTAACGACCGAGAACGATACCAACAAGTAGGTTCTACGGAAAAATAAAACTTGCTAATGAGTGCAATGTATAACGTGCATGACCTCCAATCATGCATTCAACGTATTTACTCGAGTATAGCGAACCCCCGCTTCCAAGCTCCCAATCGTGCAGAAAAAAAAAAAAAAATTCCCGTCCATACATCGCACCCCCCCC
>CAJPEV010002201.1:0-44569 GCA_905338385.1 Darwinula stevensoni | reverse complement strand
TACAGTCGTCCCTCGCCACTTCGCGCTTCGACTTTCGCGGCTTCACTCTATCGCAATTTTTTTGAAATATATTCATTAAAAAGTTGATCGAGACAGTGAAAATGATACAGCGCGCGCTCGGTTGTCTGAGTCAATTATACACCCCTGTGTTACAATTAAAATAAAAATTACTGTACAGTATTTGAAAAAACCGCGATAGAGTGAAGCCGCGAAAGTCGAAGCGCGAAGTGGCGAGGGACGACTGTAATCTTTTCCTAGTGATAAATACCGTGTACAGGACAACAGACAGGGTGACTCAAAACGTGATGAATTTACCTAATATTAGAATTGAGAAAATGAGTATGCTGATTAAGCTGACCAAGCAGGAATCACTGTTACTTCTCTGAAAGTTCCTTTTTCTTTTGACGAGCCGAAACCAGGTGAATAAAATCCTTGAACCTTGAATTTTCGGAGAGGGGGGAGATGGATGAATTCAGACTAGAGTTGGCCCCAACTCTAGTTGCATCCCCCTCCAGAGTCACTCATCCCTCGCCCCCGCATTTTACAATAGTGGTCCGCAGTTAGCTGAGAGGGTGAAACGAGATGGAATGGAAATTAAATACGAACAGATCATTCTGAGCCGCCTCAGATAGGAGCGAGTTAGAGCCTCGACTGTCATTGAGATCTTTGAGCAAAGAGGCGAGTCGGACTGATGCGTCCCACGAAGAGATGGATGAGTCCAAGTGATCCCAAACGGCGATCTCGTTTCCTGACGACTAATTTCAATACGTGAATTGTGAAAGGCAAAGTTACATGGGCAATCCAAAAAGTTCAAGACTGATTTTTCACGGTGCTGATTTTGTCATCGTCTTCGCTTCATCGACTAAAATTGCCAACCATTTCGTTGAGTTTTTGTCGCTCGGTAAAATGGGAATTTTTGTCTCGTTGTCGTCGGAGAAAATGAATATTCCTTCAACGAATATTATCATCGCAATTTTTGACGATTACAGTTTTCGTCTTCGTGGTACGCTAAAAGCAGAGACTGATGCCGACAGTCTGTCATATGACTTAATTGCTTGGCCAACCCCTAGACCTCGGCCTTCGTGGCTCGTATATACGAAGACTTCCCGGGCCCAATCATGCCACCCAGGCCAATGTGACTTTTCCTATCGCAACAGTCATTGAAAGTTCTCAGGTCGGGACTTCATCTCGCGAATTCGATTGTACCCTGAAGGTACAGTGTCCAAAAAGTAGTGTAGGGATTAGGCTATCGAATAACTCCTGACATATTGGCGATATTATTTTTCTCTTATAGATAGGTTAGAGTGGACTCTGGAGTTTTGTGATGAATCGTTGGACAGTCGAACAACATGCAATTGTGAAACTATACTTTTCTAACAGACATTCCATCTATTTCCCATCAATTCGAACAAGAGGAGTCAGACTTTTATTTTCAGTCAAAAAGACAACGAATCGTAACTTAAATCTTCCAGACTATGATTCGATGGAGAAAGAAGCGGAACCAGATTTTTTGCGCAACCATAAAAACAAAATTGTGCTGCAAAGCAATAAATTTTCATATTTAAGAGCCCAGCCAGTGAAGCTTTGCCGTTCTGGATGGCACGCAGACACTCGCTTGCTGCACAGATGAGACGAACGCATCAGCGGGCATGTCCGGTGCATTTTCTTAGCTTTCAAGTTTTAAATGGTGTATCACGTGATACATTCGGTCAATATCATTCAAAATTTGCAAAAGACTTCTTTCATCTATCCACATGTAGTTATTTTCCTTCAAAATGGAAGTAGTTACTGCTTACGTTTTATGTCCCAGCAAAGTAACTCGTAACGATTGAAATTAATGCAAAAAATGTATTTAGTGTAAAACGTAAATTTTACTTCGTTATCATCCAACACTTTACCAGCTTCCATCTGTCAGATTTTTTTTTCCCGGGTAGCAAATATGCTATATGCACCATAACTGCAGCAATCACACGTGTTTCACACACTCAGACAATGTACATGCGCAAAAGTCGCGCACCATATGAGATTTCACTTTTGCACAACATTAACCCTTCCTTCTTTCTTTGCAGGTAACTGATGGCTGCAAAATTAATAAAAGACGAGAATGTGGAGTTTAGATATGTTCAAACATAATGTGTACAGAGAATCGAAGTGTTTTCAAGTTAATGGCAAACGATTCAAACATTTATCAGGTCATCCCATAAGTAATGTCGTTTTTCTGGCATAGCCTTACTTGTATCTTCTTTATATATGAATCTGCGAACATCCCATGGAATATTTCTATGCTAACTTGTGCAGGGGTTAGTCGTCAATATACGTGCAGGTTTTCACGAGGTAACAGCGCTCCGTTTTTCTTGGACNGGTTTTGCTGTGCGTTTGGTGGGATATTCTTGGCGTTGTTTATTTTGAACTGTTGCAGCCCGATGAAACCATAACAGCAGAGGTATACTGCCGGCAGCTCCAAAGTCTGAGAGCTGCATTGCAGGAAAAACGTCCTTCATTGGCCAATCGCAAGGGTGTTTTGTTTCATCAGGACAACGCGCGTCCTCATACCGCCCGGATCACGTGTGCCAAAATCGAAGAGCTGGGTTGGGAAAAAAATTCCACATCCGCCGTATTCACCAGACATTGCACCCTCCGATTACCACCTATTCAGAAGTCTACAAAACTATCTCAACGGAAAAAAATTTGAAAGTTTGGAGGCTATCAAAAGTGACCTGTCCGCATTTTTTGCTTCAAAGCCAAAGGAATTTTATAAACATGGAATTGAAATGCTTGTAGAAAGGTGGAAGAGAGTCCTAGAGAACGAAGGGGAATATATACTTGATTGAAACTTGATGCGATGCAGGTGTATTTTAATTTTGAAAAACAGAGAAAAAAACGACATTACGTATGGGATGACCTGATACTTGGATTTACCCAATGGTGCACGACTTTTGCGCCACCCTGTATTGGTTCCTTCCAACTGGAGGTAATACATAGGGGCACTGTTCCAGTGTAATATTTTCAAAACCATCACAGCAAGTAATCAATAAAAGAAAGTTTATTTTAAATCTCAAATGACATGGAGTAATCTAGGAATCAGTGAATCCAAATTATTAATAGAGCAAAATTTGAGCTGATAATCATCACCAGAGATGGAAAGGCATGCATTCAATGATGCCTACTTAAGCATTCCCAAACTTGGCTGTTTTGTTATTGAGGGGTCTGTCCATGAATCGATCTGATGCCATGTATTCCTTGATCTTAGCCAGAGCCTTGAACTGGTTCAAGTACTTCTCAAGATTTGGGAAGTCTTTCAAGCAAGTTGGTGCCAAGATTGTATGTTGGTCCAGAAGCTCATACATGATGAAGTCCACAAATGACAGCTGAAACATATGCAAAAAATTCACAAAATACACCAAAGCTCATGATGGAACAAAAAATAGACAAAACTTCAACGGCAGTATTCCTCAAACCTTCTCTATGACATGAGCTTCAGGAATGGAAGTGAGGATACTTCCTTCCTCAGCACAGGCTCAAACATAATACCTTCATTTTACTAAGATGCTATGATTTAGTGTTGAAGGCAGACTGCAAGGCTGACAGACTTCTCACCAATGTACAGGGTGTTCTATAAATCATTGGACTTTTTAAAAATTATTATCTCCAATAATGTGCAATATGCAAATGAAACTTATTTTCCTAGAATATATATGCTTAAAATTTTCGAACATAAATTTGACAAAGAACATCGATGTATAGGCAGTGACAAAATTATCTATGAAAATAAGAAAAACTATGACTTATCCTCTCCTATGGAATTTAGACCTTTTATCCTGTCTAATGGCATTTCAGCATGAAATAAGTCATTAATACTCAATACTGAAGTGTGAATCCATTACAGAACCAAGTCCCAAGACTTCCAATGAAGCACATGATCAGTGATCATCCAAGATTATCTTGTTTTGTCCACACGTGGCTTCAGACTTGTTACAATCTAGGATAATCCAAGAATTATCCATTCTTGAAAAGGAAGGGAGACACCTTTGGGTGAAATTTTCAGCTTCTTGGGTATGTCACAAGCAGATCCTAAGGCCCAAGTGCATAAACCTCATTTAGTTGAAATAAAGGGGCCTTTAAGCTAAAGAGTTTAGAAAGACTTTACACTATAGGGGTCCACTGATTCTTAAAGGACCGTTAACTAGAGGAGCTTTCAGCATTCTGGCCTTAGGATCTGCTTGAGAAACCCATGAAGCCAAAGATTTTACCCAAAAATGTCAAGCATCACCGTTTTTTTCTTCAGTTGATGACTGCAGCAATGAAGTCAAAAGTGAAACCTGAATGCTATTATTCAGGCATGTCCCAGCTTCACGCTTATGTTGCTTACTTTTTTTGCCTGGTTGGTTCCACCTTAGATTCATTGGCAGCACACATAAGTGCAGTGTGGATGGAAAGAGTGGCACAGGACAAAGTGGGGGCAGAGGGGGGGTGAGGGGCCATAGGAACTCTGGGGCTGTTCCAGAGTTCCTACATCACCGTCTTCAACTGAGATTGTTCTCTTCCTTCTTCCTTCCCCCCCTCCCTCCCCTCACTAAAATCCAGCGTGTCTCTTGCAGACATTTTGTGGTCTTTCAGTTGTTTTCTGTCCAATGATATTTTTGATAAGTATATCCATCAACATTGTTCTGCAATCCTTCATTTTTTCAAGCGTACTTATTGAGGTGACTGATGTCCCTCACCTTCAGAATTTCTAGAGTGCATTTAGAAGTTTTCTAATGCCTGTACCTGTTCGCCGAGACTGTTTCAAGAGATAGTAACCACTCAGACGATGGTTACGATCATGCACTCACGTTTTCTCCGGCGAACCAAGGTCGATCACCCAAAAATTTTGAGAATTGCTCCAAGTACTGTGGCAACTGCTGCAAGTAGTCAGACTTGAGCTTCTCCTGCAACAGATCAAAATGCAGTTCCATTATAGCAATAAAATATTTGTAGCCCTATTGGCATGAAACAGAGACCAAGAGGTACAGCAAAACTTTGCTATAACCAAGTGTGGGGGATTGCTGAAATAATTCAAAAGGTGAAGGAGTTCACTTCTCTGGGGGAAGGGGGAGGGATTCAAACCCAGCCTGGTTCATTAACCCTGCAGTAAATGTGATGGAGTTTTTTTTTTCCCAACCCCACCAATACGAGCGCGTCATGTTTCATTTTGTTTGAGCTTGATCACTTCAGTACTTTTTGAATATAATAACTATGCGAGTGTCTCAGGTCTCTCATATAGAACTAATATGCAGCACAACATAGATGAACAAATATGCAGTGCTCTTATTTTATTTTAAAGTTCCCAGACATCTCTCAGAAATTTATTCCCCCTCATGACCATTAATAGAGGTAAAACAAAGCAACTGCTGACAGGTTAAGTGCGAACTCAAACCTCAACCTCCATCCTTCACCTCCATAAATGTAAAAATCATGCCCATCTCGGCAGATATGTGTATGCTCGCTGGGGTTCGGAAAGTACTACCTCAGAAAAACCAACACCTCTGGGATAACAGGTTCTTTTTCTCCTAAAACCTCCCCATAAGCTTAGCAGCTAATCCCATTGCACTGAAATATCCTCGAGGCCAGGGCACTACTTTCTTGAACAAAGTCGATTCCCAGAATATGGAATATCCAATAATGTTTACTGAATCATTCCTAAGTCCAAGTCCATAGACTTTAAAAGAGTCAGTAAGAATTTGGAAGGAGACGGTGGGAAGGGAACATCAAATCAGCCGCCTGCTTTGGGTGCCCACAGAGCGAGCGCCAGAGGGGCGGAGCTAGGGGGTAAGGACTTCTGGCCTTTCATACTTCAGCACAACAATCTCCTTTGCAACTCGAACTTTATTCATCTGCCTACTTCCATCCACATTGTACAGGGTGGGCCAAAAAAAATACTTCAGTTACCTTTATGACTCTACAGCACTGGTCCCCAAAAGTTTGCTAAAATTGCAATAGCGCCTAAGTATAGAACACTCATTCAGCTTTCCAATGATGTCAACAGATTTGTGACATGACTTTCATGCAGTTGGATAAAGAGTAAAAGGTGGCGCTGGAAAAGTTGGTGCCATGCTGCGATGGCAGCTAGTACATGCAAGAGGTCGCCTACTCGCCATAAGCGAAGGAATGGACGTCACCTGGAGCATATCTTGTAGGGTACTGGTAAGTGCACTTTTCAAGCGCTACCTCTGTTACACTGTGCACAACTGCATCGGAATGACGGATTGGATCTTAAATCTTTTGACATCAGTGGAAAGCTAGATAAATGTTCTATATAGAGACGTCATAGCAATATTTTCAAACTCTCAAGAAACTATTCGTACTCTGTAAAGCGTTAAAGATATCCTAAGTATTTTTTTGCTCACCCTGTACCTCCCGCGTTCGCAAGCGTGGAACCCCATGTCATTTCGCAAAATTGGACAAACTACAACATGACGAAGTACAGGATGATTCCCTGAACATCATACCATTTGAAAATTGCATAACGAATGTATCGTTGAAGCTAGGAACGGGAAACTTGGCAAGTCACGAGTACATATGGGAGATTGATTGCTAAATGAAGGTCATGTCCAACACGTCCACCTCCCCGTCCAGTAACGTGACGTAGATGTGGACCATAATTGTGCATGACTACCTGCAGTGTATCCTTGGAATTGAAAATATCCCCCACTTTTCACATGAATTCGAATTGCTTCATCAGCCGCAGAATGGTTTTCTTTCCAGGTGCAACACGTACCCCCTTTTTACAGCGAAAATTTCGTTGCACTGCGTGCAACCGCTGAATACCAGCGTCGAGAAAAACATTTTGCGATTTAAAAAATGTCAGCTGTATGGTGCACGTCACCTTGTTGCTACAACCTAGAGCAGGGGTTCTTAACCTTTTTCTCCCTACGGACCCCCTGCATCCACCACGCACCTCTGCCCGCACCCCTGGTTAAGAACTCCTGACCTAGAAGGAATAAATTCCAAATATGTGCCTGCGACTATTGCCAAGTTTCCTGTTCTTAGCTTCACGGACATGACAGTCATAGCATGGTATGATAATTAAAAAATCACTCTAAATTTCATTGTCAGCGGAGAAAGAGGGCAGTTCCATATAATTTTGTCAGTAAGAAATTGTTTGCTATAATACCTTATGGATGTTCCGGCGGGAATATAAAATAATTTCGCTTTAGGGAGAATATTGGATCCCATTCTGTAATAGCGAAGTTATAGTACAGTCGGACTGATATACCATAGTTGCCTTGGTCATATACTGTGGAAGACGGCCTCAATCAGCAACGTACCAAGCCGCCATGCATTCATAAGTCCGTGAGATACACTTTTGCATTGTGGACGTTCCTTCTGACATACATTTTTCAAGCTTGAGAGGAAGATTCAAATAGGAAATATATACTCGTAAATGAAGGGCTGAAAGGAAAAATGGTCTATCTGCAAAAAAATCGTCTCCTCGAATTCACACATTGCTACAAGTCGTATGGGAACACTGAAAAGGACAACGGGTAGCTCACGGAAGTGTGAATACATAGCAACCTAATTCGTCCCAACCAAGATTAGAGGTTACAGAAAATGATTTGTGCAACTATGGCGAACCGTCCTACTACTCAAGGGTCGAAGAGGATCTCACGAAGTCCGGATTGTAACAGAGCCGGACGAGACGATTGCGAAAATCCATGGCTTCATTCTCCATGATGTCCACTCGCACTTTCTCTGTCTCCGTCTTCCCATCCAAGCCATGCTTTCGAGCTATGTAACGCATGATAGCATTGCTTTGGGTTATCTTCAAGTCCCCATCGACGTAATAAGGCAGCTATGTTAGAAAGAAGAGGAACACATTAAAGCTGTATCGAGTTAGGCTAACCACTGTTTTGTCATATGGACTGTGCATAAAAGATGAAAATGCATACTCACATTTGGGAAATCCAGTTTCAGGGTATGCTTCTCACCGAACCAACAGGACTTGTCGTAATCAGGCGGAGGGCCACATTCGTATTGCTTGTCCTCATATTCAGTGCCAGTGTATTCTAGCAAAAGTCTGATGGGCTGCGCCAACTGCACAATAAAGGTGTGGACATTAGCTTAAGCCCAGTAAGGAGACCATAATCGGGCTACCTACCTACAGGCACAACCACATGCAACCATCTAGGACTAGAATTCGATTTTCCAGGTAATTACATCTCAATGGCTTTGCACAAATTCCCGTTGAAAGGGACGATCTTGATTATATGGATGGTTGCTGGTTTGAGTTTAGGGGTTTGCAGCGAGGTAGGAACTTCTTAATTTAGGCGACATGCCCCAAATTCTTTTAAGGTAAATTCATCCAAGGAGAGCCCCTTTAAAAGAAAGGGGCTCTCCTTTGAGAAACCATTTACCCTAGTTGATGTAATTCCTACAGATGCCAATTGTGACACGAGGGTGGATCAAAAAGTTTCCGGAAAAACGGCTGTAACTTGAATTTTATGATGCCAATGTTCAACGTAACTTACCCCACGTTTCAACGTACTCCCCCTCTACGTCACAACATTTGGTCCTGCGATTTACCAGCTGAAGAAAGCCCTCAGCAAAAAACTCAAGAGGCTGGTGCCTGCGCTAATCCTGGACAGCTCTCTTCAGATATTCTGTTGTTTCGAATTTCGTTCCTCGAATCGCTTCTTTCAGCTTCGAAAAAAAGTGGAAGTCACTTGGGGGTAAGATCCGGACTATAAGGTGGATGTGGAAGGATCTCCCAACCAAGATTCTGTAGACTTTCAGCGGTGCCTTTAGCCGTATGTGAGCGCGCATTATCGTACTGCAGAACAACGCCTGAGGTCAACGTCCTTGATTGCTTTCGGCGGATAGCTTCTCGTAGTTGTTCCTTCATGCAGTTGCTGTAGTATTCAGCATTCACTGTATTTTGCCGAAGAAAGTCTATGAAATTCACTCCTTTCGAATACAAAAAAGAACGCTTGTCATGACTTTCCCACTCGATTGCATGACTTTAAACCTAGGGGGTTTGAGAACGACGAATGATGCCAGATCTTCCCGTCCACTCTTAAATCTTTTATGCCATTCATGTAAGCTACTTTTACCCTAACGTGCATAAACAAACTGTACCCGCATTCTACGAAGAATTTTACAATGTTTCAATCCATCTTTGACCAAAAATTTTTGCAATAGCTCGTTGACCAATGATGAGCACGTTTTCCATACAAGCTGTTATCTTCTCACAGCCGCTGCGCATGTGCCATCAGTTTTGTCGAGTCATGCATGTGAACGGCATTAGTTGATAATGCAAAGATCGTAATGTGTAAGTTTTACCGATCTAGGTCACATGTAACCTTACTTAAGAAAACTTTTCCGGAAACTTTTTGACCCGGAAACTTTTTTTCGCATATTCAGTTTGAATCTATAGGGTGTCCCTGCTAGAAGTAGCAGGCTTAGTAATGATATAATTAATGCTAGCTCTCCAATTTTGAGTGCCTACACGCTACATGTACATTTACTTCAAAATAGGAGTTGGAAATGCCTACAAAAAAGGTATAGGGTAACTTGGGGGAATATGGACACCAAAAATGAAATCAGGTTATAGCGTCACGTCTAGGTGAAATTAAACTTTGCCAATATTCAGAAAATATTGATGTCTCCTTTATTTATTATAGAACTATTTTTTAAATTCGCTGAAACTAATTATTCAGTTGATAAGCGGATTCCTTGTGAAGGGCCATATTACCCCAATGGCCATATTCCCCCAAGTTACCCTAGGCATTTTTGACATGTTTCGTAATCATTCGTAATCAGGATTCATTTCCTACAAACGCTCACGAGTTCACGCATGAATTAAAAAAAAAAAAACGGAATGGTCACAACAAGAACCACTGCGAGACTGACGTTGCAGGCAAAAACGAATGACAATAAATAAATTAGAATGTTCAGGGTCACGCAACCAAACACAACACACGCTAAACTGGGTTCCGCACGGATTCAAAAGGCCGGAGGAATTTGGCCGAATAAAAGATTGTCAACAGAGGAACCTCAAACCGTTAAATTTATTATTACAACTCGACGTTTCGAGGACAAAAGGTACCCTTCCTCAGGGTTATCTATATGTGAATGAAAGAATTTGAAAAGGTCAGATATAATAGAGGACATCGAAGTCGAAAGGCAGAAATGAGGAAAATGAAGAGACTGGGGAAATTAAGCATCCAAGGGAAAATTTTAAATGAATTCAGGTAATAAAAAATATCACAGTTACCATAGTTAGTAAGTTATAATTTGTAAGTGCACGATACGGCGAGAAAAAAATGGCTTTATTAATGTTGATAGGCCGTTTGCTTTTCTGTTGAAATATTGGCCCAGTGCACCGAGTTCTGATGAGTCTTTAAAGAATCTCTAATTAAACCTACGGGAGAACCCATTACATAGTATTCCATTATACCGGATTTTTTAATCTACTGCCCCACAGCGCCAACTGGGAAAGGGGGGGGGGGGAGGAAGAAATGGATGAAGGGGGAGATGCGGAGAGAGGGAAGGGGAAGGCAAGGCTGGAGCTAATGGAAGGCTTCAGTGTTTCAAACCAGAACTTACGTCTCTTGCGATTGAGGGGGGCGGAAAGTCTAACGCGCTCTAAAGGTAACCTAGTAAGATCTGTTTGGTGGAGATCGTTGATGCTGAAATGTATACCAGTAGTTTCATTAGTGTATTTTGGTACATCGAATATGCTCTTTAGCGCGACAGCTGAAAGGTTAGCCATTCTCGCCGACATACTGATTGCATTTTTTAAAAATTATTATTAAATTGAAAATTTAAAAAGCACCGGGGACCAAAGAAAGGTTGTGGCTTGAGAAATGTAGGTATGAATGAAAGACTTAGGAGAATTGCAAATACAGCCCAGGGAAGGGGGGAGGGGAGCATCAGTACGAGGTTTTAATGACGAGCAAATGAGTATATCTTTAGGTTCATCTGTCTCTTAACACGTCGACCGCCACGTGACACGCCGGCGTGTCATGCAGCGCCGTAGGAAAGAATTAGCAAAACTACCCTAGCGCTCAACGTGTTAAAGGGTTGGTAGGGGAACAGCTCTTTAAAATCCTTTAAAAGTTTAAATTCACGGATTGTAGCATTGACTATGCTACAAATTATATATACTTTTAAGGCGAAAGCTCAAATAGAAGTCTTGAAGTGTGATAGTGATAGGGTTTTCGGCGTGATAATTCTCGGTTTAAGGAGGTCGGAATGAGTGACAATGGAAAAAGTTAGTTCTGTTACCTTAGGGAGCCACGCATAAAAATAATACCATATGCATGTTCTTTAAGGTGCATCAGGAAATGTGATGTTTCAGAGCAAATGCGATGAATAGCAAGACTGCAAGGGAAGGAAGAAAGAGAAAGGGAAGGGGGGGGGTGACAGGAATAAATGAAGAATGGGTGGGAATCGGTAGGTTTGGAGTAGAGGTCAGTCGAAAGGGTCCCATAAGATGAATGCGTTATAAGCGAGGGAATTGACAAAAGTTACAGATTAAATGTGGGTAAATTTGATTGTAGGATGGGGGTGCATCGAATTTAGGGGATTCATGAAAACACGGAAAGCTTCAAAATCATGATTACTAAACAATAAATACTGTAGTTATCTGAATTTAAACTATTTAAAAGGTTTCGGGGGGCTTTTTTTTCTCCAGAACTTCCTTTTTCGATATTACTCAACAGGCATAACTACAACAACATCTGGAGCCTATGGCAATACCGTGAATTTGGAGATAGTTATTGCTGTTTCACTGGAAGTCAGTTTAATGAAAAAGTGAAAAAAAATCTGAAAAAACGAACCAAAAAACGTAAATCGTAATATGATGGGGAGGGAGATCTTGGACTGAAGAGATTCCTCACCAACCAATTAACATGTCCACGTAAATTGCGCCGTAAATACAGGGTAGCCTAGAAAAAGGGCACACTTTTCAATGAAAATTTTAGGTGTGATGCTTTCGAGACAATTTTTGCTGGTTACAAGTCACCGTTTAAGATATTTAGAGTCTGAAAAAAAAAAACATTTTGTAGCTAAGTCTTTCTTCTTTCCATTACGTGTAACCGGCAAAAATTTCCGTGAAAGCATCACACCTAAAACGCGCATTGAAAAGTGTGCCCTTTTTTTAGGCCACCCTGTATAGCCCCGAATCTACAAAACTGATTCAAATTATGCGTAGTATATAGCTTAAATCGTGAGTTTTCGAATCTCTTCGCACCGGCTGACGAGGGAAAAATGAGGGAGAGAGGAAAGGGACACGGGTCTGTCCACGCCAAGTGGTCCTAGAATTTTAGCCGGAAATTTTCCTAGATATGCAAATATTACTTTCGCTACAGAAGTTCATGATCTCTTTTCCCCGAAGAAATGAATGAAAGAGAATATTACATTGAAAAATGAAAAGAATTAGTCATGATTATGATATATTATTCATACCACTCTTATGGTACTCAAAAATGTGATGAAAATGCAAATCTGGAGAGACTGAATTAGACTACTGGAAGAGATGCCAGCATGGGCTTTCCATGCATACTGATAATTTCGAATCAGCTCAGGTGTGAAGAGTAATGTCAATTGTTCACATCTTAATGATATCTTTAAAATAAAATAAATATATATGTACAGACTTCTCGTTTCAAAATACATTTTCAGAACATGTCACATCTGACACTTTCCTGTCACATCCGACACCGTCACGAAATAGGCTTATTTTCTGTTTCAAGTGTCGTCATCTTGGGGTGACTTACACTAATTCCAGGCGTTCATTCCATCTGTAGAATGAACATGAAACTAAATTATTAGGATCCGCTCGATGACAGATATGTGCAAGTGACTTAAACTTGAGGTTCACGAAATGTCACGTCTGACACTTTCCTCTGCACATAGGTACACCTCTACCATAAGGGAGAATGCAAGACTTAGGATATTGGAATTTTCAGTCACCACCCAGAGCAAATTGTTACAGCCTTTATATGCTGATTCGTCAGCCATAACATAGTTAAATACATTTTGTATACTAAAAATATTCCTCCGGATGTCACATCCGACACCGTAGACAGACCCACATGTCAATCAAGTCTGGAGAGCAACAGTGTCTTTACCAACTTCCGGGAGGCGGTGGGAGCAACCGCCTGCATTCTCATGCCTCTGTTAGATCATATACTCATGACAGGGAGTCGAAAGACGTGGATATCTATAGGATTTTGGGGGTTAAGAATCGAACGGAAGAGAGGCACCGCCACTCACATCCTCTTCACCTCTCCTCCTCTCCTCGTGAACATTTTCAGTAACGAATGCCCCTTTTCTAGGTTTTCTTTGCATAAAACCTTTGTCTCCCAATAGCAAATCAACCTCTAATTTAAAAATGTTATAAATGATATAAGCTGCAATTAGACAACTATTGGGTTACCATGGTTACAATTGGATTAACAATGTCGGGTAGATCTCCGGCAAGACAAGAGCCTAACTAACAAATTCATGGACGAAATATGCATAAAATAAATAGGAACTGTTTTCAACCCTTGTGCCTGGACACGGGGTGCGCAAAAGGGTTAATTGTTAACTTCTTGAGGAGCACGACCGAGGACCTGTCCAAGAGTACGACATCTTGAAGTCCATTGCTTATGTCTTTCAACCCGGGCTTTACACGGTTACCACCTAGAGCAGGGGTCGGGAACCTATGGCTCATGAGCCAAAATTGGCTCACGAACCAAAAAGTTTGGCTCATTGAGTCATGGCTGAAATTCATGGTTGTTCCTCATTTTTCTCATGTTTCAAATAATGCATACGTCTGCTGTCAACTTCAATAAAAATTATGTTGGTCATGAAATCATTTACTCACAAGCACTTAGCTCAACTTAGTATGCCTCACATGGCCAAAAAGGTTCCCGACTTCTGTCCTAGAGCCACTACTGAAACTGGAATTAGATTGAATCAACTTGAATTGCACTCACACCACGGATTTTCCAGTAGCCAAGAACAGCAGGCATGATGGTTTTGGTAAGTTCTCCTAGGTGTCTCACGATGAGGAAGTCTGACACCCAATGTCTACCAGGCCAATGCTTATATATGCTATATAGACGGCTCAAAATGCAAAAATAAATCTAGCAAAAAAAAAACACCAATTCACACTCAACAAACACTACAATTTAGTTTGTATAGGTTGCAGCAGGATATCTGGGTTAACTTATTCCCGTTTCATCTATCTTCTTACACGGTAGTTTTGATAACTGGCTTTTCTTGGCGATTTCGGTAATTATTGTGAAATGTTAGATAATTAAACTTCCTGACGATCTTAGGCCAAAGACCTTTCCTTCCACGAAATCTCCTCAGTTAGGTCACCAATCATTTGATAAGCAGCCAAATACAGTCAACGATCGATATAACGAACCTCTATATAACGAATTTTTTTTATCATGTCCCTTCGACTTCGTTATATTGAGCGTCGACTGTACCTCAGGAAAAAACTGCATTCCACTCAAATATTTTCCTTACTCAAGTTAATACTAATTCATACGTTAAAGATACCTCATTTCCAGTGTTAACAAATTACTAGTGAAAATGAAATTAGTTGCAGTTACAAGTAATTGTAACTGCAAGCTGCTCCATTGTAGCATTGTCTAGTAGGGATGTTGAAAATCATTTTCATCTTTACTCATGATTTTAATGGTGACAGGGTTGATTGTAATAATATTTTAATAATAGTCACTTTCAACCAAAATGTCATTCATAATTGCGAAGTGATACACTAAAGTAGCACAACTAAATGCCATTGACTTTTCCTTTGAATCAAAATATGTTACTATTGATAGTTCTATTACTAGCCATTTCAACATAAATTGTTTCCAGTAAAATTACTGGAAAATGTATTTAATTACTTTAATTACTCTAACATAAGTTAACCATATTGTAGCCATACCTTACTTAACTCCTTGAAAATTTTATATTTATATTTCATGATCTTAAGTCTGAGGAGAGTCAAAAATTGAATAATTCCACACTGAGATCAAAGCTACTTAGTGCTCCTCTTTCCTGAAACCCTTAATATTAATTTTTTTTTACACTGGCCTTTAATGGTTAGTCCCTACATTTCAATAGTTCTTTAGGCATGAGGGAGGCCAAAAAAAGTTCACTCTTCTTTCTTTGATTGCTGCAATGGTTAAGATTACAATTTGCAAGCTGAATAGTATACTCTTTCCTGACCTATTTCAATTCCTTTTGAGGAAATACAAAAAGTAGTTCTAACATGATAATTCTTGTTATGCACAAGATACACAGTTGTTGGCAACCATTATGTTAACCCTTTCGCTGATACTAGGACATATCTTGTCCCATTACTAATGTTCTACAAAAATCGCTGTAATTATAAAATGATCCATATGAAACATCTAATATTTTTCATACATATTCTTCAAAAGCTGGACAATTTACAATAACTGTTGTCAGATGTCGCCACTAATATTTATTATATGTAAAGCTCAGTAGCTGTAATATTGCACAAAAATTCATACTGAAAATTTAATCACTGACAGGGTTAACATGCCAAGATGAACATCTGGAACTTATTTTTCCAATGAAGAATTCTTTCAACACATATAAAACAATCATAGCATTTAGGATTAAATTACTCATAATTATCAAAGATAATGTTAAATGTACCTTCTCCACTATGAGAACTGCAGTAACTTAGACCACCACTGCTTGATTTCCCTGAGCCTCTCCTCAAAGGATGAGTATCTAAGCATGTGAAAGAAAATAATGCATGCATCATTGCAATTTAGTATCTTGCACAGTATAAAAACTATGCAAACTGCTGGTTATAGTTCCCACAAATAAAATGCATTTGATCAGGAAAGAGTAATACTATTCTTCCTTAAAAGGAATGGGTTATACAATTAAATCTTGAAATTAAATGAGGATATCTTAACCAGTACAGATGTGGATATCAAAAGAAAAAGAGGGAAATTTTTTTGCGCACCTTGTAGAGGTAACACTCATACTTTGCATTGAATGCACTGCTAGATTCCTGAGTGTACAGGTTGCTAGAGTGTAAGGAATGTCCCCAAGTCCAGGTGATTACTGGGTCAAATAAAGTAGTAGCCCCATATGGTACATGGAATAATAAATAAGTGGGATGATCAAAATGTAGAGGAAATGCCATGATGGAAAACATGATATGCATAGGGACAAGTGACCCTATCTAAGGTGCCTGACAAGACAGATGTACAGGGTGGGCCAAAAAATTCAGCCCCAATTTTTAATTGCACATAACTCAAAAACTATTGAAGCCACAGGCTCGAAAAACACAGAAAAATTAAAGCTTGTTCCTTCCTCTTTAAAATAGTCTATAGGTTCATTGTAATACATGCCATGGCATGGCCGCCAGGGCCATTTGAATCAACCATGACCGAAAAAAAAGTTGCAAGGTGTTGCTACTGCTACAGGTGCCTTTGTTTCTGTCCTGCTGTGAAGAGGGGAAGACACAGTTCAATGGCTGGCTACTTTTTCACCCTCCCCAGTCATCTCTTCCTAATACCGCATCATTTTTATGCTGAAACGTGCATGAACAGCCGACCAGCACTCCAAGCTTTCAGCAGAGAAGCTTAGCTCATTTTGCATTGCGATCCTACAGCAACGATGTTTGCTCTCTCTTCCACGAGAAATTGCCATGTGCGTGCTTCATCTGAGCGTCAGTTTTCACTTTTTAATTTTTTAAATTTTCTTCCTCACAGCCAAAAATGACGTGTCCACCACGGGTTATCAGAAAGTGATAAGCATCTCATCTGTGCACTTCGTAAGGAAAAGAAACATTCCTTGAACCAAATTCTGAAGGAGTTTCCTGATCGGCAGTGGAAGAAATAGACTGTTCGAGACTTACTGAGAAAGCTCCAAGAAACAGGAAGCATTGAGCATCGCCCTGGATCAGGTCATCCAAGAACTGTTCGAATATAAAAATAAAAAATGATAAAAATAGCATAAAAATGATGTGGTATTAGGAAGAGATGACTGGGGAGGGTGAAAAAGTAGCCAGCCATTGAACTGTGTCTTCCCCTCTTCACAGCAGGACAGAAACAAAGGCGCCTGTAGCAGTAGCAACACCTTGCAACTTTTTTTTCGGTCATGGTTGATTCAAATGGCCCTGGCGGCCATGCCATGGCACGTATTACAATGAACCTATAGACTATTCTAAAGAGGAAGGAACAAGCTTTAATTTTTCTGGTTTTTTTTTCGAGCCTGTGGCTTCAATAGTTTTTGAGGTATGTGCAATTAAAAATTGGGGCTGAATTTTTTGGCCCACCCTGTAGGTGAGACCATTCAGAGGATGCCTCTCTTCATCTCCACTGTGAATTACCAAGCATGCAGATATTCACATAAGTTGCATAAGACATGACTGGTTCAGGCATCAACTATGAGCTCAAAGCATCTCTAGTTCCTTGCACCAGCCATGGGACATGGCTCCCATGAGATCTCCAAGCTCTTGTTTGTGCTTGACAATTTGGTGATGAAAAATAATTTATTTTTACATCCTTTCCTTTGATGTGTCTTCACCATTGGGAATCCAAGTATACATTCCTCCAATTATTAATAATGTGGCAGTAGTCATAAGGAAATCTTAGTAAAGCAATTATTCACAAATGCATGGTTCATGCTGGACAGTTTGAGTTTCATTGTCCTGCACTGAGGTCACACTAAAGCTCACACTTATACCAAGAGTGGGAAAAGATGTACAGGAAAGCATTACTATTGGATGTCCCTTGCAAAACAGACCACTCTATCCATGGGAATCCACAAAGGGACTTGAAAGAAGGGAATGGCAATGTTCATGGTATGCAGGGGAAGGTTGGTGTGTGCGCAGAATGTGAAGGATACCTTGGAAGGGTTAAAGTAGGCATATATGCAATGTGAGTGTGTTTGTGGGGTGAGAGAAACATCAGGTCCATAAACGATAGTCTGCCAGCTAACCCTGTATGTGGGAAAGCATGGAATGTGAGGAAGACGTCTGACTGCAGCCTGAACTGCTAACGTTCTTGATGTAGTCGGGAATTAGATGTCCTCTCTTTGTGACATTACATCTTTCTTGCTCGATGTGGTCACGTGTAGGCACCGGTCTTAAAACGTGACACCTATAGTGCACACAACATTGCCATGACGGTCAATGAGATGTGCGATGTCCAGAACAACGCCTTCTGTCAATGAGGTCAACATATTGTCAAAGGTTTAAACAAAAAAGACAAGTCAGTCGCTCGCCTCTTTTTAATGCACAAGCTCATACTGGAACAGTAAAAAGAGATAACCAGAGTTGAGATGGTGTCTACAAACTAACAGACATAACTCTACCTGTGCTTCATTATTTATCATTGTCAATTATGCATTTCGCTCGTTGTTTGGCAATTAGGGATCATTTGAGACCGTAACACAGTTCCAAATAAGATTGCTTCCTCCGCCACGAGCTGAGAACACCATGGTGAGGAGCAAAGTGGTGCTGTATGCGTGTCTGAGTTTCCTAATATATTGTGAAAAGAGTTTCCCATGAATAAACCAAGTTTCATAATAAAAAATACTAACTAGAGGTTATTGTAGGAGAGTAAAAATGTTTTCTTCCTCAGGTGGAATCATCAAGTCCTGAAAACAATGAGGCGAGACAATCATGTGATTGGCAACACTGCAAGCTCATCTGCTGGGCCGCTAGATATGTCAGCGCGCATTCAGTGAAGGGGATTTCGTAGCGCAGAGTTGCTGCGTTTGTTGCGCGCATTTCGTGAGGGACGGGACGGTAATTGACAGGCTTTCCCGATCCTTTGAAGCAGGAGAAGCTTCAGCTCAAGAAAATGCAGCCGATGTCCTTGAAAAATGCACAGACTGGTGGTTCCAAACTGCTTGACCTGGCGAAGAAGTGGAATTCATTTCTCTTCTTGAGACGTCAGTTGCCAGTTTTCTCATTCGAAAAAAGGAGCTTTTAATGCAGATTTTATTTAGACCCAGATTTATGATGGAAGATCATGAAAATCATATGCTTCCCCTTCGTGCACTTTGTTGTCTTTGTTAATATTTTAGGTCAGGGCTATCCAAGTAAAATCAATATATTCCTTGAAGACAAGAAACCAAGTTTTCTCATTCTAGGAGAGAGAACAAGAAGGGATTAAAGCTTTTGAACAAGTGGAACTTACAAAAAATGGCTGAAAGTTCAGAAATTATTCCCCAGGATTCTGACCTTACACAAAAATACAAAAGTGCAGAAACACTCTTGTTTGCAACACCAAAAGCAACCATATGTACTATGAGTATCTTTTTGCAAGGATGACCTCAAGTGTATTTGGGAATTTGCTAATAGACTAATGAGTAAACCCGCTCAGCAGAGCATGACTTCCCTTGAACAAGTAGGAGACAACTTAGATATATCTGACAACATTGTTGCCAAAATCAATAGTATTTTTGCCTTGGATAGCATTGCCCAATATCATGAAATGGTAAGAGATTCAACTTATGAAACCTTTCCCAACATTCATGTCAACCTTATTTATATTGATGAGAGTGAAATTTCTTCTATCTTGAACTTATTCATCATGAACAAGGTCTCTGATCTCAATGATATCTAAGCCCATAGTGGTAAGCTAACCCTCCTATACACTAATTCCTTGCTTACCTTGATCTTTAACAAATCCATCAACACTGAGGTTTTCCCAACTTAAGGAAGCATGGGAAGCTAGCCACACTGAATAAGAAAGGTTCTCATACAAATATTGAAAATTACAGGCCAATCACCATACTACCCTTTTCTTCTTGTTGAGTGACTGTCACACTCTTGATTGTTCTTGTTCCTCAAAAGGAATGCTATTTTTATATCCAAGGCAATTTGGCTTTCAAAGCAGATCTCTGCTCAAGCTCTCCTTGCATGCCTGAAAAGTATATATCTAGAAGATTGAATCATGGTCTATGAAGGTCTGAAGTTGTCTGAACTCTTGCAGGGATGGTAGCTGAATGTAACTGCATTGTAACTGCATTCTGAATACTGTAAAACCAGCATTCCATTGCCACTTGCAAGGATGTATTAGACATTGGTAAGGCCCCTATTAGAGTATTGTGTTCAACTTTGAAGGCACACAAAAGGGTTACAGGACAGTCTGCTAAATGAAAGAGATATGGGGACTTTCATACAAACTTGTTAATATGCAGTGGAACTGTACTCGCTTGAGAGAAGGTTAATGAAGGGAATCTCATCTAGGATCAATATGGGCAATTCTAATGTGGAGTGTGAGGTTATTCCAACTTGATGGTAGCATATGAAAAAGGGGAAATCAGATGAGGTTGAGTAAGCAGCAAATGAGGGTCAAGGAAGTGACAGAGATGCAGGAGTTGAACTTCTTTATCAGGAAGAATGGCTTTCTTTGAACTACATGTGAGATGGCTTTTCATAGAATGTTGGCAAGAATGAATTAAGATTTAGCATATTTTGAAATAATTTTTTTTTTTACAAATAGTTTTCCATCAATCAGTGACATGGATTATTCTAACATTCTGTTTCATGTCTTCACTTCTTGCCTTTTCAGCTGGGAATGCAACAGATTGCCTCCCATTTGTTGCTGAGGGACATCATGTGGGTTTTGTTCGGTGGGATGTGCTCAAGACACTGAAGGATTTCCCAAATGTCTTCACCTTTCATAGCCATTGTGTGGAGCTCAATCAAAACCTGAAAACTTATGAAGAGAGGTCATGGAGAATGGCAGAAACTTTAGAGGTGATGCGACAGAAATACAACTTCCCAGCTCTTCGTGGATGGCGAAATGAGGTTTGCATGGGTCTCCTTGCACCAATGTTCTTTTGGTTTACTTTACTTCACTTTCTCAAGTGGAATTTCAATGATAGAAGCATGCACAGGAATACATTGGAATGTGTTGGACCCCATTCATTTTCCACATTTTACACTTCAGCATATATACACCCCAAGAGTTTGGGAGATCTGCTTTTGGTACATTTTCATGTGTACATATTTGAAAGCTTAAAGAACTGTGAACAGGGTGCATCTTTTCAATGTGATCCAGCTATGAGAAATAGCTTATTTTTGCATTTTTGATATAAGTCAACCAAGCTAAAAATCTTCAAGTAGGTTTGTCACTATTTCCTCATCTCTCAGTGCTACGATGTCCGTGGGGGAAACTTCACGATGCAGCCTCTGTTCAAGATGGAACGTTCTGCAACATGTGAGCTCTTCTACTAAAGAATTAATTGGCATTAGTAATTTTCCCATTGTTGCTGTTGTAAAGAATCACAAGCTTTTATGCCTTGTTTTCTCAGGCCTATTTGGAATACGACAGTACGGGGTGGACATAAATGGATATGTCAATGACCCAGACCTTGGATTCTGTATGTGGCTGCAGCAGAGGTCTTTCACAAAGCCTACCTGGCCTGGACGATGGGACAGCATGGTATTTTCAATATGGAAGATCCTACTTAATATTTTATTCTCTGTGCAGTTTCTTAAAAGCATTGCGTATAACTCTGTCAGGCTGCAGGGGGACTTACGTCGGGACAAGGAATTTTGGAAAGTGTGTGCAAAGAGGCAGCAGAGGAGGCAAGTATCCCTTCCCACATACTGAATGCTTCCCTACGTCCTTCTGGTTCCGTCTCGTGAGTTTCTGTCTCCAGAGAACAAGGAAGTCCTTTCAGCCAATTGATTGCTTGATTTATTGTGCTTCCAGGTTCTTCTATGAAGATGAACGGGGGCTTTTCCCTCAGACTGAGTTTGTCTATGATCTTGAATTGCCTTTGGATTTCATGCCTGTGAATGCTGATGGAGAAGTGGAATGCTTCCAGCTGTTTCCCTTACATGTAATGAGCGAAACTTTCCCTTGGCAATAGACTTGATATTTTAACATTTCCTCAATCTAGCCCATATTTTCCTCTTCATAGGAAATCTTAGAAAAGATTCACAGCAGTGATTTTAAGACCACCAGCTGCCCAGTTGTTGTTGACTTCCTTGTTCGACACGGAGTGATCACTTCCGAGAACCGTAAGCCTTCTTGCATCAGTACACTCATCTGTAAAGGTGCATTTTTGCAGTCCATACCAGTAAGCAATGGCACACATTTTAGGAAGCATCCCTTCTGTTTTATCAGTCTTACCATGAGCATTGCCTACCATGGCCACTTCCTGCCCCAAATCCTGTGAGCATAACCCCATGGGCAGTACAGTGTAATCAGTCAACATTCAAGAAGCGTATCTGGCATCAATAGAAAACCATGACATGAACATGTTGCTCATTTAGTGGCATGGAAAAATGGTCATTTTCTTGTCAATATGTATACATATAGCAAAGATTGGCTTTTATTGTTGTTTCTGCAGAGCCAGATCTGCCTCAGCTAGTGGAGATGTTACACTCTCCAGTCCACGTGTTGTTTGACAGTATCTCCCATGGTAAGGAGCTCCAGGTACAGGTAGTAGAAGAGAACTCTGCTTCCCTCAGCCCATCCCCTCTCGTGGTGACTACCTGTAACAGCACGGTATGCTGCCTTTCTCTATCTCTCTCACTCTCAATCCTTCTGTGTGTCCTCTTCCATCTTGGTATGAACATTTGCTATGATGGGTTTCTTCCAAAAAATTGATGCATGTTTGGTTTTAAATGCTTTTACATTATAGATCATGAATGAAAGCATGTTGCTGGGTGCAAGATGGCTTAGTGTGAATAACTCTAGATTTTCTTTTAGGCCTAGTGACCATTGTTCAATCAAAACGCAAATTATATTCAGGTATACTGATGGATGCTGTGGGTTACCAGCGTTTTTGTCACACAGAAAAGGTTGCAGGCACTTTTGGTTGTTGCACTATTTTGTTGCAAGCAAAGATAGTCACACAGGTGAAAGGGGTGAATGCAAGGTGAACATAGGGCCCCTGTGTTCCCTTAGGGAAAATAATAGGGTCCCTCTGTTCTCATGGATATCAGCTGGGAAAGGGAAGGGGAGGCAGAGGGTTGCAGTCATTCTTGACGCTATTGTGAGTTGTTTTGCATTCATATGTGTGTATCTAGAGTCGTGTTAATGGCACTGGAATACCTCAAGACATATAAGAGTAAAGAAAAGCTTCACTATGAAAAGTATCTCACAGGAGAAGTTTCGAAAAGATAGCATGACGATGTGAGCTGTAAATCTGTAATGTTTGGATGCACACAATAAATGATGGAGTGGCCATGTCACCCACTGACCACATTCATGCACCCAGTTTTGATCATGTCTAATTGGCAAGTACAGTAGGGGAGCATTTAACATTTTAAAGAAAATGTTAAGCATGTTCAAATTGAAGCTGTAAATCAACAGTGATTCACTGTTGAATCATCGTTGATTTGCCATTAAACCTGATTTCACTGGTGATTCACTGTTGAATCACCTATGACATTTTTGTACAGGTTGCCACAACTCAAAATTCTCAGGAACCCAGGCATAGACTTGTGCAAGATCTGCTTCTTGCTCTTGTTATGCCCTCATGACTAGGAGAGTGCGATGATCAAAAGTGCAAGCAACGTTTAGTCCACGATGAACTGTCCATGACCATTTTGGCCACAACAAAAGCACCAGTCATGGATGCTGTGAAATTGACTTGATTGTGCAAGGAATTGGATGCTATGTCATGGTCCTTTTTACTTTAGATTTTTCAGGAAATAAGGTAGTTTGATTGGCAGCAGCAGCAAGTTATTTATCAATTCAAATCACCATGATAATTGTTTGTACACAAGGTCATCAGTATACTCCTGAAAATGAAATGTCTTTTGAAAAACCAAATATTTTAAAAATAAGTATTATGCTCTCATAACACTTTGTCTCATAAATACCTGTCACTGTCCATTTTTTCCTCAGGAATCTGGAAATCATGCCTGAGGGGAATAACATCAGTTGGTCCCTGTTCTTCCTATTCCTCAAAAGTCAAGAAATCTGGAATGATCATCCAAGTCCAACATTTTAGTTCTCAGTCCCTCACCCATGTGGATTCTCAGGGCAAAGCAAACATGGTGGATGTGAGTGAGAAACCAGTGACCAAGAGAACAGCAAGAGCTTTGGCTCGGGTGGAGCTGGGTCAGGAAGCCTTTGTCCTGGTCCAAGAGAACAAGATAAAAAAAGGGGATGTGTTAGCTGCTTCCCGACTGGCCGGGATAATGGCAGCCAAGTCAACATATCAACTCATTCCCTTGTGTCATAATGTCTCTCTCAAACACATCTCCATTGACTGTTCCTTGAATCAAGAAATGTATTGTGTCGACATTGAGTGTACTGCAACAGCGTTTGATGTGACTGGTGTTGAGATGGAGGCTTTGCTTGGGGCTTCAGTTGCAGCTCTCACAGTCTATGACATGTGCAAAGCTGTCACACACTCCATTGTGATAAAAGAAATCAAACTCTTGAGTAAGACAGGAGGCAGGAGTGGTCGGTACCTCATTGATGAAAATGGAACAAGATGATCTGCACTCATGCTTAAGCTTGAGTCTGTGATTGTGTAGAACTTGATGAGGATATTATCATCTAGCATATTTGTTCATTTATATTCATGAAAAAAGTGCATGTCATGTTTTGAAGTATCTTCCAGCATTTTGCAAATGAAGTTTCAGAGGGATGGAAGCCTATTTTAGTGCAAAAGCAATTCTTAAGAAATCAAGAGAAAAGATAACTATCATGTGGCAAATTGGACCTGAATTCCCATTTAGAATCTCATTCAGTGCAATGATTTGTGCGACTTCAGACCGGTACTGATTTCTTCCTTGAACATTTGATCTCTCTTTGTGCAAGTCACCTAATATAATATACATTATTTATGAATGTGAAAACATTATTCATGGTTTTCTTTGAAGGGACATTCATGTAAGAAGTCCATTTTAATTTAAAAAATTTTTTTTCTTCTCTTGACGGAAGTGCAGAAGGGTCAGTCCTTATCTCTCTATTCAGCCCTTCACCTCAGTCTTCAGTTGCACGACCTATGAGAATCAAGGATTTGGCGTGTGAAGAATGTGCTTGATTGGGAGAATATGAATGTGGGTGAATGTACGCGTGGCGGGGGATGCGAACATGGAAGAAGCAAGTGAACGGAGCCTTTCACTCGCTCGCGCTCAGCAGCTTTTTGTTGAGCTCCCTTGTTCCATTGACCCGATGCGAGTTTCATTTTACAAGGCTTCGGGAGGTCCTTGGTCTTTACACGGCAGAAGCATTTACGCATTAAACCCTTTCGTTGCGTAATTTATTTTAGTACGCAGCCAATGGCAATGTTGCTAGAAGCAACTGAAGTCGTAAGAGTTAAGACGTCAGCTGTCGAACGCCATTTCCAACGCTTTAACCGCGATGCCACGTGACCCACCAGCGGATATGTGGCAGCGAAGGTCTTCAAGTATTGTCGTTCATGAAATCCTTAAAAGTCGTAGGGCCACCAAAGTACACCCACGGAAAAATAATCATATATACTCGGGCATAGCTGGATTCAGTTCTCTAGAGAAATACGACTCCTGATATAACGAAAACCCGATATAACGAAATAATTCCGGCAGCTTCATCAACTTCGTTATAACGAGTCAACTGTAGTTTTAAAACTTATTTTATGCGATTCTCATGGATGAAGCATTTTGACAACCAATTTTACAAAGTGTACAAATTTGTGAGTTGTGATTATCATCTCATGAAATTAGGAGTTAGATGAAGCTCTAATATTCTCTCAAACAATCATGAAAGCTTCACGGGCAGACGACTCAGACTTCTAGGTGACTACACGAAGAGCCTAATTTCTTTTTCAGAGAAAGGGGAGGTTCCTTCACTCCGATTTTCTTCCACTAAGTCAAGGTGGCACGGGAAGGAAAATTGAAGGCTCTGAGATCCTGAATTTGTTCTATGAATCTGGTGTAGGTGGTCTTGTAAAGCCCAGAAACCACTTTCTTACCTTCATAACATTTTTACTTTAGACATAAGTAATTTCTTAAGTCACTGCTAGATGGTAATGGAAGAGCAATATGTGAAGGGATCATAGGATTCGAAGTTCCGGATTCTCATGCCTCGCCTCATCCGAAAATCTTCACAATGGGTCTTTCTCCTTTGGCGTTGCATGCGGCACGTAATCTCGTTTTCCAAAAGTGATGGACTTGCAGGTCTCCTTTCAGGCCGTAGTCAGCAAATTTAAAATTAAATTTTTAAATGAAAAATCTGTTTTTGATAGAACAACCAAAGTGTGAAATAACAGACAGGACAGGACCATTAGTGGTCTTTCCTTTCAGGAGAGGAAGCTCACTAATACACAATACGCAAGAAATCCTTCCTGTGAGGTCCAAGGACTCCAAATTATATCCTCTTGTTATATCTGAAAAGCAGCAATAGGTGAAAGGGCAGGATAGAGAACGTGGACAGTGATAAAATGTATACTCTTCTGAATACCCACTAAGAACATATTCAATTAAAAAAAATAAAGTTGTTTGTAAATGTGTAAGTAATAAAGACAAAGTCTCATGCTAGCCATTCTCTATTCGATATTTGACCAGATATTCCTTCCTTCTATTTCGAACGAGACGATACAAAACGATCGACAAGTCAGACAATTAACTTCAAACTCCTTATAGCGAAGTAATATGAACTAATGTTATTTTCCTCATCCAGAACAATTCTCTAATACAAAGACTTCGCAAAATCATACCATATGCATCCTTGTACGAGAGTAACACTCCAAAGTTCTGTTACTTTAATGAAAAATGGATCGCGGAAGATAATGCCAACAAATAAACATCAATGATTAGTCAAAGTCTACTTAATAATATACGACAAAAAGTACTGCCAAACTCGACATGAAAAAGGCTAACGATGGAATATAAATTTTATATTAAAATATACAATGCATTCCATCCCCATCTAAGACCCCAGATACAAGAATTAATCCAATGTATTGCTACCAACGAGAAGTTCAAAATGAGTTTTATTCTAATCCAATATACTTAGGATTCATAAACGGGTATCCCGATGACGAAGAATATTTTTAAACAAATACGAAATTGGAATTTAAGTGAATAAGAATACCCTGAATGATTGCATCCCGAACCCCAATGCGTCTTCACTCGAATGATATAGTTTTTCGGACAAGTTTTTCCTGACGATTAATCCAAACGCTTTCTCATGGACAGTTTATCTGTCTTTCTCCAGCAACAGGAAATTGGAATTCAAATCCTTCAAGGGTTCCATCCTGAAATGAAATAATCAGATTTGAGAACGCGTCAAGTTAAAATTAGTAACGATGTCTCCCAAAAAGTGCACATTTTATTACTTACACCCGAAAAAGCAGCAGCTAAAAAAGGAACTGGCGAGGTTGCCTCTATTAAATGCCTGACCTATAAGGTCGTATGTGCATAAAGACTTACCGATGAGTATCGATGCAGAAACTACCACTGCTGAGAACGTGGGAAGAAAAAGATAGCTTGGAGCGACGTTCTTTTACATACTGGAAGAAAACGCGTAGGGATACCTTCGGTAGAGCGGTTAGCGAGAAGGTATTGGGATGACGTGAAGGAGTCCCCTGGAACCTTCGAGAAGGTTCTAGGATGAACACCGACTGGAAAGGCGAGACTTCGAACACGTGCGTCGGGTAGAGGGGAGTAGTTTCTAGAAGCCTCCGTGGGCTCGCGGTATGGTCGTGTATAGATCCGCTGTTCGGTAGACGGAGTCTTTTTGCGTCGGTAAAACTGAGGGCCGATTTAATATAACTTCCCCCCCCCCCAAAAAAAAAATAAAAAAAACTGAGCTGTGCAGGCCAAGAACGGAGAAGGCGTTCGTCCGAACATAAACTCCAAGGCAGTCTGGCTCCTGGCTCCCTTCTCACACATTTCCTATGACTCAGAAGAGTCTCATTTCCCTTCTTCCTAGGACACGAACTCAATCATAGAAGGAAGGACATGTGTAGCTCTGCTTGGATTGGGGCTCAGGATTCCGGACAATTTTCTCAATCCCAGCCGGGCAAATCACACCGCTAATAATTTTTTTTCTAAGGGGAAGGGGGGGGGGGAGTAAAGTATATACAGGGTGTCCCAAAAGGTATGGAAACATTTATAAAATAAATATCTCCCTAAATTATGCCTCAAATTAAACGATTAAAACAGTAAAAAGAAGTGCAACTCGAACATTTGTAAACCTGTTATTGCAATTCCACATGGGTGATTTGTGATTCTGTAGATGTCCAAGTGATGTTTGAGCTCTTACCACACCTTGTCAGGCATAACTGTCTGGATAGCCGGGACGATTCTGTTATTTAGATCTTGATAGGTCATCCGCTTTTCTCCAGAGGCGATGTCCTTGACAGTCCACAAGAAAAAGGCCACTGGGGTTATTTCCGGTGATCTTGGAGGCCATGGAATGGGCCTGCTTCGTCAATCAACAGATCTGGGAATTTTTGGTCGTGCATAAGTTTGCTAAAATTTCCAAGTGCAATATCTTGGAAAATTAGATTTATATTTAACCTGAACCCATCCCTCTTAGATATTTTTTCCCGTGGGGCTATGTCAAGGACTCAAGAAAGTTGACAATCTCCAAGATCTGAAGAACAGAATTGTCCCAGCTATCCAGACAGTTACGCATGACACTGCATACGTAAGTTACGGTAAGAGCTCGAACATCGTCTGGACGTCTACAGAGCCACGAATAGTGCCCATGTGGAATTGCAATAAAAGGTTTTAAAATTTTTGCGTTGCACTTCATTTTACTGTTTTAATCATTTAATTTGAGACATAATTCAGGGAGATATCTACTAGTATTTTTTTATGTTTCCATACCTTTTGGGACACCCCCTATTTTATACATACTGTATATGTATTTTTTTTACACCAATTCCTAACTTTTCTTCCGATCAAACGCAAACGCGTTTTTTTTCTCTGAAGTTCGCATTCGGATCTCGTCTCAGGTTGTACAATACATCTCATTTTCGTAATGCTTGTCTAGTTTGTGTCTATTCGTGTTTATTGCGTATCCATGACAAAAAAAGGCAAAAAGAAATAGACTGCATCTGAGTCGTGTTGTGATGCTTTACAACACGACTCGCTTGTTGAAGCTAACCCATAACTATCGAAGTAATGCGAGACATCGCCGCTTCCGATCCAAACTCCGCACCAATGGCTCCCATCGGACGCTTTAGAATCTAAGTTAAATATAAAGGAACCATTTTGAGGAAACCTTTGATCGAGCATTAGGCAGCCACGAGAACTCGAAATTCTTCCAAGAAGATGCTCCTCGAATCTGTAATTTGCAATGTCTTTCACCTCGATTTCGTCAAACTCGGCTTTCGATAATCATTACCGGTTTTCTTCATAAAACAATCCAGAGGCAGACTTGATTCGAGTCAGTTTTTTAATTGACTTCGTGGGACTCATTTTAGATTTTTTAATCTTCGGATTCCTGCCTTGGAGGCTTGAGCGAGTTGCTTCATGCGCACGTTGCGAGCTATCTGATTCCCAGCGAGAACGGCATGCGCTGCAATCCAACCGACGCTGGCTGCGGCCGATATTCCGGCGAGCAATGCCGAGACCGTTATCACGAAGCCATCGTTCTTTTTTGACTCTATTTCAATGTGCGGTTTCTTAATTTTTTCCGATTTGATAATTTTGATAGTTAACACGAATTAGCTTTAAAGTCGTTCAGTTTTTCGACTCGTTTTTGCCGACTGTGATTATATGTTATCTGCTTGGCGATTCTTTCCTCGCGATGAGAGTCGTAATAAGCTTTTTGTTTTGGCTTAATTCTTCATTCGTTTTTGCATATTTCGTATTTTCTTTCTTTGCTTTTTCTTCTTTTGGGCAATTTTTTTCACGCAACCTTGAACTCTTTATGAAAATCTCGATTCCCTTTCTGCTTGGCTCTTAATTCATCTTGATGCACCTTTTGATTTTCTTTTATTTTGATTATTATCTGTTCGCGATGCGCGTCGTTATGCGCTCTCCGCTTTCCGGTTATTTATTATCTATTAGCTCGCTAATACACTCTGCGCTTGACTTTTAACGTATCCCCAACTTCGAAATAATGTACCGGATGGCCCAAAAAAAGTCCCGAACTTTGCACGCCTGCAGAGGGTGTACCATAAGAGTTATCGATAGGAAATTTACAGTCTTTTTGCATGCAATGTTTGCAGGTAATATAACAAAAACTTCATTGAATTTGGTTGTAAACTACGTAAGAATTTTTCTCCCGCGCAATGTCAAAATAGTGAGCGTGCAAAGAAACGCGCCTGACCTCAATGAAAGAAATGTTTGATGAAATCAGCGGCGTAGCCAGGTTTTCGTCAATGGGGGGGCTAACTTCTCCTAGTCGGGGTGGGGCGGGCGCATTCCGACTAGAGTTGGGGGGGAGCTTGAACCAAACTTGGGGGGGCTGAAGCCCCCCTTCGCTACGCCACTGGATGAAATCCTCTTTGAACCGCCCGCCGAGGCAGTATAATACATTGGCAAACGCATTGACACACTTGCTCATTTGACGACTTGTACGGAAAGAGCTCTTACTTGTGTTCAAAGCAAGGAATTTCATTGAAATTTTCCTAAGACCACCTACATATATTAGGTATGACACACTGAAAATTTCAAGACAATGCTTGGCATGGTGTCCCATCTGCAAACGCACGAAGTTCGGACTTTTTGGGGGCCATCCGGTATATTTTTAAATAGTGAACGCGTTTGTCCATGCAGGTTGAAAGTACTACGAAGTCGTTGGGCTTACTTATATTCGCAAACTGATATTCTTGGTGGTAGGCATTAATTTTGTCTCAACAAGCACTTCAACGTTCTCTATTCCTGGCATTCATTTTGTCTTTCTGTATATTTAGTTTTTTTTTTTCATTCTGTCTTATAATAATTTCGTCTTTATTGGCAAGCCAATAGTCCCTTTGCTTAGCGTTGATTTCGTTCTAATGCATGTTTCGACATTCTCCATGGTAATCGCTGATTTCCTCCTTATGCTGATCGTAATATGTATTTCTTTTGTACAGGGTGATCAGCTTAATTAAATCTTCATCATTTTTTTCAAAATATCCCGCCAAAGCGAGATCGCAATTCATCTGTCTTTTGTCAGATAGAAAGCAGCAGCACTGGAGTTTTGTTCGAGATGTTGCATTGGGATATTCGACACCGCTTTGCAATTGTTGAGTTTTCCTTTGCTATTAAGAGCGTGACTTAACATCAGCCCGGTTTCAAACAACATTTTGGTTTGAATGTGGTCCCAAGTCGAAACACCATTTTGTTGTACGTAGAGAAATTTCGCGAGAATGGTGATCTTAACTCCCCAGATTTTTTATTCTGGAGGTACATGAAGTTGCATGTTTACAGAAACAATCCTTATGCCCAACATCCCAACCAGCATGTTTACGTAAACAAGACATCAATTCTTTGCAAACAATGCAAATTTTTGCAATCGCTACGAAAATGACATCACGTTTACGCAAAATTTACGTTCCTATATTTACGTCACCAAAGTGTACTTGTATTTTACGTAAACTAGACGTCACTTACATATTACGATCAGCATAAGGAGGAAATCAGCGATTACCATGGAGAATGTCGAAACATGCATTAGAACGAAATCAACGCTAAGCAAAGGGACTATTGGCTTGCCAATAAAGACGAAATTATTATATATTTTTTATATGACTCAGGGAATCATTAAATGCTGAAGCTAAGCTTTTTATTACAGCAGTACACGGGATTAAAGAATAGTAGAATCCCAGCCCCCCAAGTATTACATCTTCTCTATACTAAAAGGAAGAGAGCTCCTTTGAACATCTACTCCTTCCCCCAAAGGTTCCGGTACGGGAGGAGGAAGCAGTATGTAACTTTGGTACTCTTGAGTGCTGGTGAGGATGAGTACTCGTGTACTCGTCCAGCCATCCTAGAATTCTGAAGAACGTAAAGGAATAGGAGATTCAGTATATCAATTCTCTTCAATGGAACTGATTGGCTCGTTAAATACACATGAATGCCAAGGGAAAATTAACATAAATCTCACCGTTTATGTATCACAGAGGTGACATTTCTGCAAGCATGTTGACATTTTCTTGACAACGGTTTGCGTAAAAATGATATAAAATGGACAAAACATTTACATTCTGTTTATGTAAAATTAACATAAACATGCTGTTTGGGATGAATTGAAGGCAAACATTCGTGAAGAAATCGGAAACATTGAAAAGTGATCTGTGTCAACGAGTGAGGCAGAGCGTGAGAAGGCGGGTTCTGGATTGTATTGCAAATAATGGAGGCCATCTGTCCACAATCAACTTTCATAAGTACAGGGTGGCCCAAAAGTAACTTCACACTTTTAAGTCTAAAAGTTTATTGATATAAAAAAATAGCACATGAATATAAATTTGTTGCTGCTTACTTAGGTACAAACAATGAATATAGATATACAAACAATATTTTCACAGAATTGTTTGTAACGTAAAATGTTGTATTCATTTTTATAGGTTTGAGGATATCACTGAACCCTTAAAATGTCATGCCTAAGTAAGCAGCAACAAATTTTTATTCATTTGCTATCTTTATATCAAACTTTAAGACTTAATTAAAAGTGTGAAATTACTTTTGGGCCACCCTGTAGATCTAGAAAAAAAAAAACTCCAGGAGATGTGTATTTGTTCTTAAAAATAATTAAAACTTGTAACTGTTACAAATTATTTTGTTGTGCGCGTGTATGAATTTAAGCTGATCTATATTATCTTGTCCCGCCACACCTCTTCTGGCCAGTGGGGGTACTTTAATTATTGCCACCGAGTACTCTCCATAATCAAAACGAGTGATACTAGTTGAATGAAACTTTTGTGTCTCAAAAAACGCGACGATCGTTTTCTTTACTTGGGTCTCTAGTTCAGAATACCTACACTCTTTCGTGGACTGAAAGTCAACTTAAAATTAAATTGCCACTTTCAAAAAGCTAGAAGAGGCCATGTTTTTCAGCCAACTTCACGAGCATCCCGGTTGAGTAAATATTAGCTTTGAACATTTTTGACCTACTATACATACATTCTTGACTTGGAGCATTTTTATAATTTGTATCTCAATTCAGTATTCTTTTCTTGCAACTTCATTTAAAGAGAGAACTTTGGCTTTTAACATTTCTTGTCCGACTCGATTTCATGCTAATATGCTCTCATTAACTCAATTCTTCGTTTCCATGTTTAAGTCATATTTTTTAACGTATAACATTTTAAATTGTAGTGCAGGGCTGTCCCGCAATGCATTAAAATTTTATGGCTACATGAAAGAGATGTCGGCACCCCAATTATATGATCTAACGTGGCACTTGAACATGGAGGATATAAATTCACCATCAAATAACTAGAAGCAGCCGGCATTTACATTACTCAGGTTGCCAAACTCCTTGAATCTAAAATTTCAAAGAAATTATGAATAATAATTGAGTCCAAGGATCCAAGGACCCAATTGAGTCCAAGGTAAATAAAATTCTTATGCACTTTGCCAGCAAAGGCCTAAGACCAGGATGCAGGGAACTAGAGTACCATTTCAAAGAAAAACTAATCATTCCCCCAGCTTTGGAGTAAATATAACCCCGGAATTTCGTGCTGCGATTGCAGCAAACTCCATATTGTTCGAATGCTTTTTTCATCTCCTTTGATGTAGTGTGCAATACAGAAGGGCTCTTGGAGTTATGATAAGGCGATCGAGGGAAGATGAAAGGGTCTGTCCCGTCCGCTGCTTTTCCACCTTTTTTTCTTAATGATGATTGGCGACCATTGAGCTAATCAAAGTAAAGTCATTCAAGGGAAGAGCGATCATGGAGCAAGTGTGATATTTATGGGTATCAGCTCTACAAAATTCATACAATGGTCTTTGGCCCATCCTCACTGTGCCTTGGAGTTAAGCTACTTATTATTTATAAGCATCCCCCATGTAGCTTGAAGAACGGGCTTGGCATATGTAACAATTCCATCACTTTGACATGCCTATTCCAGTCAATGAATGGGTAGCAGGATATTTTCATAATTCCCATAATTAACTTTTTTTTCCACCATGAGGGTGGGGGTGAAGGCAAAAGGAAACGCTGATGTCAAGGGAAAATTGATACAAATACATGCAAATTATAGAAATAGACTTGTAAGCGAGCCAAAAATAAATATGCTGGCTGCTTCATACAGGATGAAACAAAATTACATAGTAAACACCAAGGTATGGACTTATTTGGACATTTGTACCAATAGCTGCAAAACCACTTTCAAATAACTTGCATTCAAATTCACTAATATATGACAGTATATAGTATTTTGAAGTCTTGACTATGTAAAAGTCCAAATAATACCTCAGAGTTTAATAGGTACTTTTGACACACCCTGTATTTTCCTTTTTCCCCTATTGTTCTCACTGAAAGAGTATGTAGGGGTACATTCCACCAACAGAACAAAAAAAACAGGCAGCATAGAAATGCTGTTTAATTTCTCAAAATGTGGAATTTACCTCTTTGGCAATTTCACATAGCCCTAATAACATTTTCTTGATAATCACACTTTCACTTTTCAAGATCACTCTTACCCCAAAAGCATTGGCCTCCATTCACCATCCTGCCAGACTACTTCAGTCCTGTTGACTCAGAGATAGAATTACATAGGTATTTCATCAATTACTTTAAAATGGTCACCAAATGCAATAAAAGTATTTTTTTAAAAAGAGTTAATCAGATTTGAAGTTGGTTGATCACTCTGATTCAATCAAGCCCAACAAAAAAAGCTTTTTCAAAAAACCAACAAAGATCATTAATTTTCTCAGCAGCAGTCCATATTCTCTTGAAAGGATTCCCACCTAAGCCCTCAAATGAATTTCAAGCTTCAGAAGTCAAGCATACAGATGAGATGTGATTTCTTTATTGGTATTAGAACTTTTGGAACAACTTCTTAGTTCCAGGGGCTCTCGTCACCTTGAGGACATTGAACCTCACTGTCTTAGCCAGTGGACGACATTCCCCAACTGTCACGACATCGCCCAGTTGCACATCCCTATAAGAAAAACATTATAATCAGTTCGGTTTTGATTTCCTTTTCATGTTCTAAATGGATGGAGGTGAAAACAAACCTGAAGCATGGGGAGAGATGCACTGACATGTTCTTATGCCTCTTCTCAAATCTATTGTACTTCTTGACATAGTGAAGATAGTTCCTCCGAATGACAATCGTTCTCTGCATCTTCATCTTCACAACAATTCCTGTCAGTATTCTTCCACGAATGGATACTCCACCAGTAAAGGGACACTTTTTGTCGATGTAAGTTCCCTCAATTGCCTGCAAGCAGATTGTATTCATAGTTCATGATAATTACTCAGCAAGATCACACACAACATATCATGATACTTTGAGAAATACTTTTATATTGAAGTTGCAGCAAACCAGCAACCTCTTCAAGCAGAAAACAGCTACCTTTTTACAATTTTCAACTTATATTAAAAAAATTATTATAATCTAATAATGGCATAGCAATAAGACCATGACAAAACACCCTTACTGAATGAGAACTTCATGGGGCTTTGTTTTGGATACATAATTAATCTCCCACCAATGTTAATGAACTTGTCACTAAATTTTTTCAGTCCA
The DNA here is from genome assembly GCA_905338385.1 of Darwinula stevensoni. Lineage (NCBI taxonomy): Eukaryota > Metazoa > Arthropoda > Ostracoda > Podocopida > Darwinulidae > Darwinula > Darwinula stevensoni. The sequence goes on along the minus strand of CAJPEV010002201.1, from coordinate 8,989 downwards.
CAGAAATAGACTAAATTACCAGATTTCAATGAACCTTCACCAAGCTGGAGTCAGTCTCAAAATTTTTATTTCATCATCACAGGTGATGCAATCACCAAATCTGCATGAGCCCACCCCAAACACATGCCTTTATCACCAAAATTATAAATTTTTCAGCTATTACAACTGTATCAAGCAATAGACTTTTCTTCATTTTTACTTAGACCTGTGATGGCACAGGCCCGCTAGAGAAGAAAGCGCTTTGTTTCTTTTGATGTGTGAAATGTGACAATTATTTGGTGCCTAGTCAATAAAGTTTTGCAGTCATTTCATGGTATCTGGTAAAAACACTCAGAGAATTTGGTTGTTTTCACCATGTTTTGGATTCATTAAGTCTGGTGGTGAAATCATTTGGTGAAAGTAATCAGAATTTGGTGAAGTAAATTAACTAAGTGACCAATTAATACATTCTGGTGATAAATCAATACTTCTTTGTGGCGGAGTCAGTATTATTTGGTGATGAATTAAATACTTACCTTGAGAAAAGATCCAGCCATGCACACTAAAATCTAAATAAGAATGGCTTCACTAAGTCCAGAGTTATAAAGGTCTTATTTTTGTATACATTCTCATGCAATTAATTTAGAGCTAGGTCTGAAGTGAAGACACACACCTCTCGTGGAGTTTTGAACCCCAAGCCAACATTCTTCACATATCGAATAGACTTCTTCTTCTTCCCCAATGTCTTCTTCCTGTTCAGGAAGATAGTTGGCTGCTTCTGAAAGGCACGCTCAGTCTGAAATAAAAAGAAGATAGATCCATTGATGCAATGGAAAACTAAGACCCATCCAACTTGGTGAAATGTTCAAGTGAATAAAGAGAGAAGTCAATCAGAACCCAAGGTCTACGAGGAGTATCCTGCTAAGACGAGGAGAAAAATCTCTCATGGAGCTCATGTTAACCTATTCAGTCAGTGTGCTGAATTGGGACATGTCAATAAGTTCTAGATCTTAATAATTTAGCACAAGCCACAGGCATAATCCAATGCTTCATTCCAAGGAAATTCATAATACACTTGCAATGAAGCATGCATCAATGCAGATAAAGTTACCAAATAATATCTACAGCAAAAAAATTGGCAGCTAAAAATGCTTGTTTTCTTGTCAAGCAAAGACAAGAAAATAACTCATGTCTGAAAAGGCTTAAAAAGAAACTCTCCATGCAACTTCATATACATTCTGCAATGAAGCAAAAGTGGCTTTAGCTACTATGCCCAGTTCTCATCAGCAATACTGATGCATGTTTGGTAACAGTGGCAGCTCATGGACGAAAAATCTGGGGAGGCCAGCTCATGATCTTTATAATGAGCATTTTTCATTGTAGTATTAATGGGAGCATGAAGCATGAAACATCAGTCACTTAGGTCACTTAGGTCAGTCACTGAGTGAGGAACCATTTCATGTTTATAGTTTATATTATATCAATAACAAGCAAAAGCAGGGTGAAAATCCATAGAACACTTGAGTGAAAAAAGGGGCACATCTGGCCCTAGTAGAGAAGTAGTGGTCTGATGACTTTCTCTCCTCACAAGCTTTACAACTTCTAAACCAGGGCTTCCCAACCCTGGGGTCACGACCCCATTTGGGGTCACTAAGGTCATGTTTGGGGTTGCAAACTAGCAACTAAACGCCATGTTATGTTTTTTCTTTGCAATTTTAGCGCATAGGTGAGGGAGCCTGTCGAACTTCAGCCAGTGCTTGGGGTCCTGAATGGTACGATCGTGATTTTTGGGGTCACACGTGAAAAAGGTTGGGAAGCCCTGTTCTAAACAAAACCACAACTAGCACACCTAGCTAACGTCATAATGATGTACATTATATATTGGGCAATTTTCATCCCTGGCCTCTGCATAGATACAAATTGGCAATACAAATTTGATGACTGAAAAGCTCTCTACTTTGGGCAAAGTAGCCTAAAAACATACTAGCTCTTGCTAGCAGGCCCCTGCTCATGTGCAATGCAGACAGTGAGGCCAGCCTCCCTGCTCTTGTATGCTAATGTATTGCTAGTTCTACATGATACCCCTATGCATTGTCTATGAGCCCCATGTATTGGAGGCTACCAGGCTCTGGCCTCCCATATGTGATTCTGGGCAGGAGTAAACTTTCAGAGACCAGACATTGCCCGTTTTGTGTCAATTGAGGATGAATCCAATGATAACCAGAGATTTATTTTTAAAATTTCCCATCCTAATGGATATTTGCAATTATAAGGGGAAGGGTCTCCTGAGAATTTTCGAGGAGAGGGGAGAGGCAGCTCATCAGGGGAGGCAAGGGAGGCCAGGCCTCCCTTGCCTCCCCTGATGAGCTGCCTCTTTGGTAGACATATGATATGCAAAGCTAGGTTCTTCCGAAAAATTCCTGATCCTGTCAGGTGCAGTCTAGCAAATAAAAATAAAAAAGGAGGTAAACCCACGCTACGACACTGAAGAGAATACTATAAGACTGTGCAGAACTAAAAGTTAAGCATGGCCTCAACATTTACAATGACGGTTGCGGTGGATACGACCGCAATACCAAGCTACTGCGTTTGCTGCTAACTTGGAATATATATTGAATCTACTATTAAATGAAAAATGTTCAAGATCGAGTTGCTCACAGAGGTCTCGGCGAAACATCGCTATTGGCTAATAGTAGGCCCGAGGTCAATGTGAGAAACTCGGTCTTGAAATTTTCACTACTCAGCTATTTCAACTTCATGAATTAAGATACGTAAAACTAATATATCTGTAAATGTCGGTGGAATTAATGGGATAGCAATGCGACTGTATTAGGGACTTATATATTTTTCCTCAGAAGGCGTAGGCTGAAATCTATCTTAGTCTAAGAACCACAACTCACCTGGTCAGCCATATTTGCCGGAAAGAAACTCCTTGCGCGAATACGCTCTTGGCATCCTTTGATACAGTGATTTCGAAATGAATTCGTATCAATTTCAACAAGGATTCAATAGGCCTAATGTTATTTATAGCATGAAATAAATTTCCTCTACTCTTTGGGTGCACCATAGAAATAATGTGGTACAAGGTAAATGATGGTACGAATTACCCACTGAGTGGTTGTCTTACTTGGTAATGCAGGGTGTTCCATTTAAATTACTTTTTTATTTTAAATACCTCAGCTCTTGTTCAATGCACAACCGTGAGCTGTAGCTCATTCGATAGACATTTTTTAAAGGAATTTATCCGAGCTATGGCTGACTTTCCGCTCTCAGTGCATCAAAAGTTATGGTGGATTTCCTGAAATCCCGTCTCGTGGTTATTTGAATCACAGCTTGCGTCTCAATGCGACATTGTGATACCGTTTACCGAGTTATTGGCTTAAATTTTTGCATTTTTTTGCCATAAACTTTTGGTGCTTTTTTTTTCCCTTGATCGTTGCTATCATGGCTCCGCAATACTCTGTTTAGAAACGAAGAAACGCTGTTGAGCGTTTATTGGTATCAGGAAACAAAGTGGATCACCGAGATGTAGAGGCGCTTCAAGGCAGCGATCGGGCAGGCATTCGACTCAGTCACAGTCGAGAAGGCAGAAGCCTGTCCTTGAATATCAGCGTCATTTGCAGAAATGTGTTAATAATACGTGGACATGTGGAAATTAATGTGGTGAACAAATTTCGAATAGTTTGTGAACTTCGAATTTTGTAAAAGTGGTTTTATGAGAAATAATGATGCATTGTCTTGGTCAAAATCAGCAAAAAATATATCACACAAACCCTAACATAACTTTTGATGCACTGAGAGTGTGAAAGTCAGCCATAGCTCGGATAAATTCTTTTAAAATTTTCTGTCGAATGAGCTTATAGCTCGTGGCTGTGCGTTGAACAAGAGCTGAGATATTCAAAATTTAAAAAAGTTATTTAAATGGAATATCATATAGATTTAGCACATTCCCGTGCGTTGTGTTCAAAAGCGTAGAGATAAGACGGAAAATATTGGGAGAAGGGTGGCTGATGCAGTTAGACCAGAGTTAGGGAGCTTGAACAAAACTTAAGTTGGCAGAACCCCCCCCCCTTAGCTACACCACTGGGCCTTACGATGTGTATGATGCTGAACGGGTTCTTTTGAGAAAGCTTTCTTTTTTCCCCAAGGTACAAATCGATATTGACGTGAAACCTAGACTGCGACTGCGTCTTTCTTCGCATTTACTTCGGCTGAAGTCATCTGATCCACAGTAACAGAAATTTTGTGGCTGAAGCTCCCAATCATTCCAATAATCTTGTTGTAATTGGCCGATTGGACTGAAAGTGGCCAAACCATATTACGGCTAGTCTAAAGAACAGATAACGAATGTGCTTTCCTGTTGGCAAGTTCCCCTGTTAACGCGAAAATTCTCACGCCATTCCATTCTAATCTGATATCCCAAATGAATTCTTCGGATAAATTCCTCCTGGCGCCTTATTTACGAAAATCTCTCCTCAGGAATGAAGCCAGGAGAAGGAAGACGAGAAGCTCTAATTCCATGATCATTCGTAGAAAGCTGCATTTAACAAAAGGTTAAAAACGCCTAGGAGCAGACACTAGTCGGAGCAAAGGTCTTCTACATGCCTTGCAGACACCCAAGGCCGTACCGAAAATACTTGACGCCCTGTGCGAGATATCAATCGCTTGTGGACGCGAATGGATCAGGAAACTTCTTTTTTGGAATAGTCTGAAAGCGATCATTTTGTTTTTTGTGTGTTCCCTTTTTCCAAAAATAGTAAGTGATTTTTTTGGGAAGAGTGAGCAGTGCGAAAACGACGGAGACCGCGCTGACCGATCAATCAGCCCACGACACCCGATCCACCGACCAGGAAACTTATCGTCCAAGAAGTTGCGAACGCGGTGAGCGTAATGGACCGGAGCCTCATCTTCCATAAATATTTCCTCTAAATTTATTTGAGATGCCATGGTAGGAAAGATTTCTCCATTCAACTTATAGGGCGGCCCATGGAATCCTTGCCGTCTTCCAGACGCCTTTCCTTTTGGAAGTTCCAAGCCAAACCAAGTAAATCTGCACCTGCGCAGGTTTGTCTAGCTCTTCCTTGTCGACTTCCGCTGGTACTTCGATCGCAACGTACAGCGGGGAGTTGTGAGGACAGTGCGGAACCAACCTCTGATGTTAGCTTCCGTTGCACATGCTGAGCTCTCGTTACGCCTTCTGGTGTACAAAAGGACAAGTTTGGATGACTCCTCAAAGAAAAGAAAGTCACTCCTTCCCCAGCCGCTTGTCAACGAACGGGTTTTCTCTTACTGCCGTATCAAGAAGGTATTGGACGTCCTGGACGTCCTCGGGTCTCCTAGGAAACCTCTTTACCTGGAGGGACATTATCTAATACACCACCATCTTCTCCTTCTGGTCAGTCAAAATTGGGCTTGTAGTTTTCCTTTTCCATCAAGACGAAGCTTTAACGTCCTCCTCTATCCAGAAAGTTTAGAAGCAGCAGCCCGTATGGAAGAGCCACAACAAACCGCCCTTACTGCAGCTGCCATCGCTCCATCAGAATATTGAATACGTCTCAGTTGACGGTGTTTTGCCATCTCTACCGGCTGCAATAAAAAGGCCAAATTAATTAGCATTGTAATACCCTCGTGTCACGGAGATGTGGTAGTTAAAATTCACCGAGTGACTACGGCTTTGACATTGCGGGGGTGACATCGACATTGCATAAAGGGGTAACACGATGTCTTTGGAATCAGGAGATAGGTTTTGATCTTTGTCAAAATAAAAGCAATGGCAGCGATTAAACATGAACAATATACATGGTATCCCTGAAAGATGTATACACACTTCAATAGTCTAGCATACAGTGACATGTTGTCCGTCAGCGTTGAGGTTTGTTTCATCAGAACGTCAACTGAGCTATTACCGTGAGGCGCTTCACCAAATCGCAAACATCACGTGCTGTCATTGCGTGGCCGTAATGGCATGGGTGCGTCTGTCATTTCATCAGTGCAAGCAGATACTCAGGTGGTAATGGATATTTGAGAACGTAGCAGAGTTGCAGCATGCAAGGAACGAGTATTGAACACAACCCCCAACGCGCTTCACAATCACACGATTGAGAGACAAATTTGAGGCTGAAGGAACTATGCAATTTTCTAGAATGGTGGATAGGACAACATAGACTTCTCTGGAATACCCACCGCGATCTCCGGATCGTACACCTCAGATTTCTACTTATGGGGTGTCCCGAAGGACAAGGTGTACGCCACCATACCGGCGACCCTCCAGCAACTCCAATATAGCGATTTGGCTTACACCGCCGTTTCAGCTGAAACATCTGCAGATGTGTGTTGCATTGTACTTCGCCGCTACAATGCCTGCCTGGCTGCCGATGGCCACAAAATGGGAAAAAATCGAGACAGAAGAATGAAGAACTACAGGCCTGCAGGTATTGGAAATGGTTATGAGGAAACCAACCCAGTACAGAGGTGAGTAGTTGGAGACAACGATGATCGGGATGATGTCTCCCTGGAGTGGGAGTTCAAAGGAGAGTCAGAGGAAGAATCGTTAAGTGAAGTGGCGAATAACGACCCCGAATCGAAAATCGAAAGCCTTTTTAACCGCTTGCTGGGACGGAAGAGAACGGAAGACGGGTGTGAATCCGTTTCAACGAAGTATCAAGGGCATGTACTACCCACTAATGTATAACTATATGACAAATATAACACACTAATACAAGTATGACCAAAATCTAGGGCCATGAAAAATCTTCGCTGTCAGTTTTTGGTCTGGTGGCCAGTAACTGGGTGAAGCAGCATTGACATTCCCAGATATTAACCACCCAACAAACGAAGTTTCGTCATAATTAAAGATTAATTATGAGAACTAGTCAATTATTCAATATGGAAATGAGGAAACAAGAGAACTCGCCTGTAGCAAGAACGTCTTGTGGCAAATGAAGCTGATGCAGCGGGACGATTGCTTAGAACAAACGTTAAGGAAACACAGATTTACGCAAGCCTGCTGGAAAAATCGCTGACAAAACTCCCATAGGGAATAGAGCTGACAAAACTCCCATGGGTGCGCACACCGGGAAATACGAGTAATAGGTCCCCGTACGCAAAGATGTTGATAGAATGCTTGGAAACATCCAGATGAACTAAATATACCTCATTGGCCAAGAACTAGAGATTGACCATTAACAGAGGTGTTTAACCCATGTGTAAGCTTTTTCTGTTAACATGCATAGGGGAATTTTGAGAGTCATGTTTTTGTTCCCACCTAAATAAGTTACATCATTTTCTCGGAATAGTTTGCGCCTCGAGCAGCTTATGCAGCTTCAATTTAATCCCTTTTCGTAATCTGGTAATCTCTCCAATTCCCAGCAGCTTTCAAACCTGGACCAGCAACTTTATTGGATTTAGTTTTCGCGACGAACGGCGATCCGGCACTAGATGTTGAGGTTCAGGATAACTTGGGAGATTCGGACCACTGTGCGATTACGTGGAATATCAAGCGGACAAAGAATAACGCCAAACCGACGAAGCTTTCGTACAACTATAAAAAAAGCTAATTTTTAGAGACTACGTGAATGCGTTTCAGGCATCGACTGGGAGGGAAGGTTCCGTGGGCTGACGGTAGAGGAGCAATGGTTCAAGGCGTTATTGCAGGGCTTTAAGGAGGAATGCATCCCCAAGAAATTCATGAAATCGGTCAAGCAACCGGTCTGGTTTACCGGTAAAATCAAAGCACTCCTCAGGGATAAAAAGCGGAAATGGGATACGTATAAGCGCACGGGAGATGGAACGGACTATGAGCAGTAGCGTAGCCAGGATTTCGCCAATGGGGGGCTTACATTTCCTCGCCGGAAGGGGGGGGGGGGGGGCGGATGCATTTAGACTGGAGTTGGGGGGGGCTTGAACCAAAACCCCCCCTCTCGCTACGCCACTGACTGAGGAATATAGGAGGATCACGAGGACGTTGAAGCGGGAAATGAGTTCTGCGAGACGGGAGTGAGAGGAACGGCTGGCTAGCCATGCTAAGAACTCCAAGGCTTTTTATCGATATGCAAGTTATAGGTGTCAACGGTCGATCGGGCCTCTAACGATATGGCTGGGATACTTAACGAGTTCCTCGCTTCCGTTTTCACTGTCGAATCCGACGAAACACCGACTTTGGAGAAGATTAATTCGACGCACATAATGGATATTTCCATTACCGAGGAGACGATCATGAGAATGATAAGGAAGTTAAAGTTGGGCAAGGCGACCGGCCCCGATGGGATTCCTGCGAGAGTCATCAAGGAACTCGCGAGAGAAATATCGATTCCGCTAAGAATCATAAAGATCACTAAGAATGTATGAAAACATACGAATAAAAAATAATTGCGCTCTCAGAATACGGCACTCATGACTGCAGGTAATCTCGGATGCATGTTTGCCGACTTGAAGTCGCCCGCTTCAGAAAGAATTTCTTCATGTCCTAAATTTTTCTAAGCATTTTTTCATTTCCGTGGCTTGCATGATACAGGAGCAGCTTGATCGTTTCCACTGCTTCCATAACATCCCATGACTTGAGTATTGCTGGCTCTTCTTCCATTTGCTCCTCGGTAGCAGCATCTTCTTGCTCCGCGAGCTTCTGCACACAGCAGAATTGGGAAGCGGCTCGCACGTGGGAACTTCCTCGTCAATATTCACGAATTGTGTGTATTCGCAGCCTACTTGCAACTGAGAAGCGATTTCCTCCCAGGCGTCGTCGCTCTCCATTGGAGGAGCAGCATCAATCTCCTCCTGTGTAGATTCGCCATGGCAGAAGCCCGCTTTTCGAAAGCAGTTCGCTATGGCAGTGGTTCTCAACCTTTTTGGTCCCACGGACCACCTTAACAACTACAAAGTGATCCGAGGCCCACTCCAGACTAATGGCAATATAATTTATTTTGGCATACTTTAGTGAGAACGTTGGGCTTGCACATCGCTCACTAACTTGTCAAATCTTGGCTGAATGTTTGATATGGCCACACGTAGGTTT